>NW_019379681.1:105252-136325 GCF_000648655.2 Copidosoma floridanum
GAGGTTAGGATTTCAGTATATCCACCACAACACAATATAAAGTTCAATACATTGATACGAATCTAACAAGATGTAATGATAAGTGCAGTAGGCACTTGTAGTCACTTTCCTGTTGCGTATAATAATTGGTTTTCACTCGCAAAGAACAATTTACATATTGAGCCAAAATAACAATGACAATCCCATACATGTATGCAAGTATTCACATATATATATACATACATATCTCCACTGTATATTATAAGCGCACGTACTATGCGCGGTAGACGGTACAGTAGAAAGCCATGCGCAGTATACAAATTTAATAGACTATCCATGGTACAGAAAAATCCTGTACCGGTTGCAGAAATCTCAAGACCTGTACGTTATTTTTCTATGCTCATCACTTTTGGTAAAGCTTATTCTGGTAACAACAATCTTCCGTGTAGGCGCTGGCAATCTTCCTACTTACTTATCTCTGTTGCTGATGGCAAAAGTGAATAACATGGTCTTGCATAGGAGCCTTCAATACCCTCAGGGAAGCAGCGGCGCCGGTGGCTTTGATTAGGTGGCTCGAATGATTTGCATATTTTGCCGCAATTCGCAAATATTGTGTGTTTCGGTATACACATAATCATTTCATATTGTCATGTTACAGGCCCTTTTACATTTATTTTATGTATTCACATTCTAGTAAACCGGATAGATGGTGTTAAGGGGTATTAGATTGAATTGAAATTGGCGATATAGACACTTGTACGTATACCTAGTCCCTCACAAGGCTTTAATAGGAGAACACTCATACGAAGAGATATAAGAGGCTTTTTTTAAATGCTTGAAAGATTTGGGGAAAGACCATTTAGTTAAGTCCATAAAAGAAATGTTGGATGATGATGTCAATAAAAGTATGGAAGAGAGAAACGTCCAGTCATTTTCCGACGATGAGTGTCTAGCCCTAATTGAAGATGCCAAATTGTCAAAGTGGCAGACGATACCATCTGAAAACAAGCAAGGAATAATAATGCTGATATACTGAAGCCTTTCAAAAAACTCTTAGAAGCAAGAGAAAAATGCTACTCGTCAAATGGGGATGTGACGGTGCATCTGATCAGAGTACTTATAAGCAAATTTTCTAGTGACGGAACATCATTAGATGAGAGTATGTTTATGATATTGACAGTACCATTAACTGTAAAAATAATATACAATGATAATCGTTACATGATATGGAGAAATCCTCAATCAGGGTCAACAAGATATTGTCGAGTTATCAGTTTCGAATACGCAAAAGAAACTGAACAAAAAATCAATGCAGAGGTTAGCATTATTTGAGAATCAGATTAAATCTCTTGCACCTAAAATAGTTGAAAAGACAGGTACGAAATTCACAATCACACGTGTTTTGCATCTTACAATGGTAGATGGTAAAAGCTCTTACAAATACACCATTTTGTGCATCTTGCAATATATGCATAGCAAAATCATCAATTATGAATGACATAGAAAGACTCTCTAAATGTGAGACCAACGGAGAGTACTATAAATATGAAGTATCAAGTTTACGTGCATGGATAAGATGTATGGAATGTGTGTGCCATATATCGTATCGTCTTGATTTTTGCAAATGGAGTGCGACATCACAGAAAGATAAAAAGTCCATGGCTGAAAATAAACGAAGGATCCAACAAGAATTCAGACAGGAGACTGGTCTGCTAGTAGATTATCTGAAACAAGGTTCTGGATCATCTAATAACGGGAATACAGCCAGACGATTTTTTCGTGACCCTTCCTTAGCCTCGACAATAACGGGCGTTGACGAGAAATTAATAAAACGATTTGCCATAATATTGCAAGTAGTAGCTAGTGGTGCCCTAATTAATGTTGAAAAATTTTCTCAGTATACTACTGAAACAGCTACTTTGTATATAAAACTATACAGCTGGGATTATATGCCGTCTTCTGTTTGTACACTCCTCTTTTACAGTGCCCATAAACATTTTTCTCTGATCCCCATAGGCCAACTGTCAGAAAAGTCTCAAGAAGCACGGAATAAAAATCTTAAACATTACAGAAAATTTCATACTCAAAATGGACTAATCTGAGACTCAGAAAAAATTGAGTATATGGAGATAGGAAATATTTCACAAGATAATTTTGGAAATGCTACAAAGGTACATGTCGTTGGAGATTAAAAAAAAAGTGGCTTAAAAGATTTGGCTTTAAGGTCACTGATATGACAGACTTATCCACCGTTCGAACTCCCAAGATTGGTTACTACTAGCACACGTTACAATCGAGCCTACAAATTTAAGTCTACTCTTCATAATGTGAAGCGGATGAAAAAATTTGACTTCAATATGGAATGGGTTGATGTTGATGATGATGACGATAATAATATAGAGCTGTAAGAATGCATTGTATTGTATTTTAAGAATAAGATGTTCAACAAAATTGTTTTGTAAATCATGTATATTTTTTATTTTATATAAACTGATTTTAAAAATAAAACAAGAAATGTTTAACAATTATTTCCCTATCACTCCACATCCTACATTATTATGCAACGCGCTCGCTAACACAAAAAAATTTTTGCATGCATATAACTACCACGTGCACAAGCTGCACACGATTTCGCACATTCAAACAGCGCTCACAAACCAGCGCTGCAGACGACTTATGCACATTCCATCGCACGCAAACTGAAACTGCGTTGCACGAAATAAATGAGTAACATACAATTAAAAATTATAAAAAACGTCATTTTTGAGACTTAAGGAATTTTTTACTCAAAAACTTTGCATCGTAAAAAAATCATGAAAATGTGTTTTGCTCAAAATTGGTCAAAGAAAACGGCGGCCTCATACAATTTTTCTTGCAATGCTTTCCACGTCAGATTAGAGTATTCTCACCATTTTTCTTTGAAATACTCTTTTACTGATTTTGAAAAATACTGTAAGAGTGTATTAATTCTGGATTTTTTTGAAAAGTTGCAATTATTTTTTTTCTTTCTGTTGAAGAAGAAATTAGTTTTATCCGATACAGAAAAAGAACGGGCGAAAACAATAAATGGTTTGTACTTAGCGTTCTGTTGCGCTGAGTATAAAGTATTTCCTTTTGCTCCTGGTACAGTTTTATAATAATACAAATTAATATCGGAAGGGATTAAAGCGAGTAGATAAGCTATGGCGATTTCGGCTCACTCTTACTCCACGGCGAGCGGCCCCTCTTTTTAGGTGGAATAGTCCCTCCTGCAGCCAATGCGCGAGCAGGAGCTGTCACTTCCTCACACTCATTGTGCGTGCGCTACTTGAGGTTGCGTGCACCACCTGCACCGCTGCTGAAGTTTGCGGGCACTGTTTGAGTTATGCGCAATGTGCATTAGTACCTGTAGCGCCGCGTGCGCCAGCTGGTGACCTGCAACATACTCAGCGCAAGAGAACGCGAAGTAAAAATCTTTTGTTTTGTTCGCCTATTCTTTTTCTTTATCGGATATAACTAATTCCTTATTCAATAGAAAGAAAAAAAGTAATTGCAACTTTTCAAAAAAATCGTGAATAAATACACTCTTAGCGCAGCAATTAGTTTTTCTGTATCGGATAAAACTAATTCCTTCTTCAACAGAAAGAAAAAAAGTAGTTGCAACTTTTCAAAAAAATCCAGAATTAATACACTCTTACAGTATTTTTCAAAATCAGTAAAAGAGTATTTCAAAGAAAAATGGTGAGAATACTCTAATCTGACGTGGAAAGCATTGCACGAAAAATTGTATGAGGGGCCGTTTTCTTTGAACAATTTTGAGCAAAAAACATTTTCATGATTTTTTTACGATGCAAAGTTTTTGAGTAAAAAATTCCTTAAGTCTCAAAAATGACGTTTTTTACAATTTTTAATTGCATGTTACACATTTACTTGACAACTTTTTGTAACTCACGAAGGCGTAAATGTTTACTTGAAAATTGTACTTCAATGTTATTCAACGGTTTTACTCTTTTAAATGCATGGATTTGATGTAACATGCCCCCAATTGTGTATGTTTTAATTGTTTGAAATCCTTCAATTTAGTAGTTCAGACGAAGGTGACCGTAAATAACATTTATCGTATTCAAATTCTTGCACAGATTTACTCATGTATTTCGATCTCCTGAACACGGATTTCGTGACTATACATCCGAGAAGTGAGTAGACTAATCGTTGTAAATAATTTTTAAAAAGACTATTGCAAGCCATAATAGTTTCTGCGAAAAAAAACTTAATTCAATTAATCATATTGTGATTTACATTTTAATTTTTATTAAATTACATAAGACAAATAAATCGCATAAGATGTGTTATTTCCGAATTGCATAAAATTCAACTACATAGCCGATAAAAAAAAATTGTTTTCCGAGTAACTTAACTACCGCCATGTTAGTATAGGTAAAAGTCTATCAGGACGGGGAAGGGGTTGTGGTCGAGATATGCTCTTTACTCGCGTGCAACCAGTGGCAATCGACAGAGTTTTTTTCATTCTTTCTTTCATTAAACTAATAATTGTTGTCTAATAGTTGTCTTAAGCTGCGTATTGTACATATATAAAGCACTGTGAGAAGAAAATCGGAAATCGCTTCATAATTGAGGACTGTAGGTCGTTTTAAACATTTTTTTCTTGATTAGCCCCACTGTGCGTCAGTGTGACAAGTTATTGTATGAGATTACAATCATTAGGTGTCCCTTAGCTTTCAGCAATCAAATTTTTATCAAAAGTTTTCAGTGCATTCCATTTACTGGTCAAAAATAGTAGTTTTCGTCTGATAAGTGCCATCGTCTCCGGGGCTATTTTGCGGCCCAAGGGATCTGCGAAGCAGGGCCTGACGGACGTAAGGTAGCCACGGAACGATGGTGCTTATGTGGCGAATGCGATTTTTCCTACCGAGGGCATACCAGTTTCTCAAAAACGCCCGAAGTAGGAAAAATAATTTTAATATGATATAATCAAATTTATCAATTTCGTGATTACACAATGGTTTTGTGACTTTTAAAAAGATCTGCTATTACACAGATAGTTTTTTTTAAATCAGTTATATTTTTTACAATTACTTGTATAATCTCTTAATATATCTTAAATATTTGCCATTTCAGTTTTTTCATCAAATCTGGATGAATTTGATGCAACTGACCACTGCTGTAATTGCTGGAAGCGAAATATTAGTAAAATGTCAGCTCAAATCAAATTTATGTTTAAAATGAGAAACACTACGAACAATTTGATGTTATTGTTACTAAATTAAAAAAAAAATACAAGCTAGGCTTTCAGATTCAGAAACTCACGTTTAATTGAAGAGCTTCTTACTAACAACCTTTCTATGGCATTACATTTTTGCCATGACTTTTACCAATTTTAAAACTTCGTAACTTACCATAGATATACTACCTGTTTGTGTCAGTGCCTCCTATTATAAGTAATTAAAATTTATTATTTCTTTAATGCATATCTAAGGTTACCACCACTTATTAACTAAATACATAAATAAATAAAAAACAATAAATTTATTCAATTAGTCATATGTAAGAATCATGTTAGCAGATTTACTGATCCAAGACTGAAGTTCTTATTTTTATGAGATTATCAGCTTAAAAATATTAATGTGTTATATTTTACATATTTATAAGTTTTCAGAAAATTTTCAAATAGTTTTTGAATAATGCAAATAGGTGTATTGTAATTCGTGGCTACAATGTTTTAACTGAAATTCCAAAATAATTTAATATTTAAGAGCATGAAAATGGCTTTATTTTTTATTCTGAACTATTCTGATGGGTTCTGTTTTTTTCTTCAATTATAAAAATAGTACGATTTCATTAAAAAAAAACTATGCTTTTAAAATGTGTCTAGTCTTAGTTATAAATTGTTTAAAATAATTTCTTCCTTATTCTTATTTTTGTCTGAAAATAAATTTAATGAAAGGTCTTGAACAATTTTTTGTATACTCACACTGATGCTGCCTTTTTTATTTTTGTTCTTCATACTGATAAGAATATTGATATTTAGTAATGTGCTGTAAATAGACTCTGATTATTGGACTCTAATTTTAAATTTAAGCAATAAATGATGTAAAAGAGTAGCTGCCTACCACAAATCTTATGATTTTTTATTTTCATTTGTGATTTTATTACCTATTATTTGTGATATTATTACAAATTTTCAATTTTAACACGAATTTATTTTATTACTTTTTTAAACGTAACTGTAGGAAGCATTTAGCGCTTATACCTATCAGTTAAAACCTATACTATTATGTACGGAAGCTAATATGACCATAAAAGCAAATAACCGTTATTGGCTCGGGGGCGAATTTGATCACAGACAGACAGTTAAACTTTGCACATTCATCAAAAATATTTTCCAATGATGCGTAACTCAATTAGTAGTTTTTTAGTTTACAAATTGTATTGACTGTTTTATTGTTACTTTTTCCGTCAGTTCTTAGTACCTTAATTTTTATCTTACTTAAAAAAATACTGTGTAACGTACTCAACCTACATAGCGTTATAACTATTACTGTTACTTAATATATTACTTTTTGTCTGAACCAAGGATGGGCAAATAAAATTGTGATTTCAATTATATTTTGTAGAAACAAAAAATGGTTGTAGTAACAATTCTTAAACCATTTATTATTGACCAGAGAATTTTGTTTGAATCATAACCACGTAATCTCAGCTTGAACCAATAATGTAACGAATAAAAAACTTTATTTGAAATTTTTTTTTTTTTTCAAAGAATGAAATAATAAATTTTTCATCACTAAAAATTTTAATTCTGTATAAAAATAATAAAATACGTGAAACTAACGGATTAAACTTTTTATAGGTCAAAAAAATTAACAGGAAAAAATATTTTTAGAAATTTTTGTGCTAATTCATAGACAACGATTGTTTTTGTGATTTTAGTTCATTGAAGAGAGAAAATTTTTCGCTGTAAGAGTATGAAAAAATATTGCTGTACACCTGAAACTTTGAAATTAACTTTATTTTATAGTCACAAATCTTCGCTGGAAGTACATCAAACCTCTAAAATTAATTAATAAGAATTAATTTGCCTCTTTGACACATGAGTGTAATTTGTTTTTATTGTTTCAATACACTTACTTGCTGGTTCGAAATTTCTGATTGTATTTTTTAATTTTTTTTTGAAAAAAGGGTCAAGAAAAGATAAAACTTTATTATTATTAATTTAATTAATTTTTATTAAATGAAATGTACAAATATCACTAAAGTTACTATTATATATACGTTTGACAAGGCTACTAAATCGTTTAATTGTCTTTACACAGGAATAAAATTCTTGTACAAATATTTATACTTATTTATATTTATTAAACAAATCCTCCATTGACTAGAGTATATTTATAAAAAGAGTTAATAGGTATACAGGAGCTGAATAAATTAACATTTTGTTAATAGACGAACTCGAAGACAGATAATGGAATGAAGGACCATCACCTAAAAAAAATGTACGCACTATATAATGATGGCTCGAATACGATGACAAACACTTCGCCTGATAGTGCAAATCATCCATTCGTGCATTATGATGAAAAAATTTGAAGCGTTGTAGAAGTATTAATTTCCATGTTTGTCAGTCACGTTTCTCAATATTTGGTTTAAGAAAAAGTAACGAAAAAATATCGGAAACTAAGTACACCTTAAGAATGAACAGGCAAACTGGATTACAGAGTAACGAGTTGGTTAAGTCACTGGAGGAGATGTGTCGGAAAATACTGATACTACAGCATCCTCAATCTTTAGGACGAATGAAAGCAGGTTCCGTAGTGCATTTTCCCCATATTCGTCTATTATCTTAATAGTTAAAGAATTCTATTAATTTAAAAAATAATGTATTAAATTCTAAAAAAGGATGGGAGGTAGACGAACTGCATTTATGAGAGGTAGTAGTCCGGCGAAGGCTCAGCTACCGACTCGGTTGTAAACAAGGGATTGGGAAATTCAGGTGGGTGTGGCAGTGGTCCGGCTGTCTTTGGCTGGCGTCGATATGCCATAAGCCAGCATGATACGGCAATAGCCACGGCGACTAGTGCTAGTAATGTCGTGATTATGAGTGATACAACGAAGCCAACCATGGAAACACAAACGTCATCTTCGGACAACCGTGGCGCAGGATCTAAAAAAGAAAAAATTTTTTTTTTAGATTTAGCACTTCTTATATTTGTATTTTTGTACTTTTATAACTAATTAACATACCGTTCGGTTGATAAAGTGAATATTTGTCGTCTCGTCGATCTATTGTTACGATCATGTTGGAAGTGACATTAATGTTTCCACGCTCGTCTCCTATAACGTTTTCAGGTAAGTTTCTTGAACTGTTATTGGCGCTCGATGTATCTCTACGTCTTCGACCGAAGGCATTATAACCTCTACAGTTAACCTTCAAAATACATATAGAGGTAAATATCATATACTGCATGTTTGTAATTTATTTTGATTTATTCGAATAGTTATAATTCACGAGACTTACCGGTTGACATCTACCAAAGCAGACGCGAATGTTACATTGGAAGCGAATATTATCACTGCTGGGGAATTTGAATGCATTAAAATTAGCCATGAGTGTTTGAGTTTCAGTATCTTGTTCCCATTCACCAAAGATCGTTGGATCTGTGGCACATCCGTTTTCATCAGTTACCACGTACTCATTTTCTACGCCGTCATCAGTTGTTTTGGCGACACAAGAACGTGCAAAACCGCCGTAAATTGCTGTAAATTATATTTTCAAATATAGTCGAGAATAAATAATGTCTACACTATAATGTAAGATTTACCAATGACTGATACTTTATTTTAAAGTAATTTTTATGTCAACTTACACGTTGGACTGACGTCTACTTCGAGTTTCAGACCATCTCCAATTTCGGCTTGGCTTATCTCATTTCCACTCTGACTAACAATCTTCATTCTACAAGTAGGTGGGGGTCCAGTGTTGGCAATTGTACCAGCAGTAGTCATCATTGACACGTTAAATCCAAGCGTAATATTTTGTTCTCCGATTTGGTACAAGCACTTAATGCTGTAAGCTTGGGCGTTGTACGTCATGAGTTTTTTGTGCCTCTGTATGACTAAAGTGAAACTGGCTACGCCCTATGAGTAGAATAAATTAATTTTTACGTTTTATTTATTCTGTATTTATTTAAGTCAATAAATAATGTGAAATTATTTTTAGATACATACATTTACGTGGGTCAATCCGCAAGTACCAAAAGTCACCTTGAATTCTTCAATAACTATTTTTTCCTTGGGGAAAATCAAGTCTCGTCTACATTGTTCATCGGAACTGTAATATTTCACGTAAATTATGCCATTGAAAGCTTCTCCTTGTCCAACTAATGTAACTAACACTCCGTCTGAGAGACATTTCACGCTCATGGATTTCTTGAAATCTTCAATCTTTTTAGCTATTGATTTTGTAATTGTAAATAAATAAATAAATTGTTTGTTAAAAAACGTAGATGTTATCACAGAGAAGCAATATATTTTTTCTGTGTTGCATATATTGTATGAGAAATACATTAGGCATGATAATTCAAAAGTGTATAAATGAGAAAGTGAAATAAAAGATGCTAAAAGTCTTTACTGCAAAGATCATACGTAAGTTGAAGGTTACTTTCAAACAAACCTCGACATATGCCGTTTTCATCAATCATAACTCCAGCTTCCGGGTAACATGGTATGCAAATTTCTTTGTCATTTTTTGCATGGTTCGGTGGACAGACACATTCACCGTATTGATTTCGGATCTGGCCTTTTTCGAGTTGACAAACTGAAAACATAATCGTATCATATTATGTTACGAATGCAAAGGTGAATATTTCTGCATTATTAGGTTTTATAATTTAAAAAATTACTTGGTTCACATTGTTCAACAGCATTACCACGGTAATCTGGTAGGCAATCACAAGTCATGGTTTTTACTGGATGTGTATCCAAAACCGTACATATGGCATTAATGCCACAAGGTCTTATTTCATTGCATGGATTTACGCACTTCCTGTTGACGCAGGCTTGTTGTAATGGGCATTCATCATCGCTTTTGCAACCCACTGAGTGAGAGTAACGTAATCAAGACAAATTCTTAATTCTTATATAATTCTTGTATTTAAATATAGAAAGTGAGCAAATATTTTTGTTTTACCCGGTATACAGCTAGAAATTTTGGTGTCTATATATCCTGATGGACAAGCACACTCGACAACATGGTTATAGACGCTGCACTCAGCATTCCTTTCACAAGGATTTTCAGTCAAACACGGGTTTTTGCATTTTTCATTGATACAAGCTTCAGTAGACGGGCAGTCACTATTCTTCCGACAGCCGATTATTGGGACACACGCTACAGTTGGATTGTCTGTATATCCTGGTGGGCATTCGCAAACGGCTCGATGATTAAAACCGTTACATTCAGCATCCTTGCCACAGGTTTTCAGAGACGGTGAGCATACAAGCACGCAGTTATGCTGCAAACAAGCATGAGTGCCAGGACACTCGTGATTCGATCGACATCTACCCACTGTGAAAACATTGTCAGTAAAATTATTGAATCATGAAGACGACTTATTACGAGGTGTAAATATAGTTCTAAAATTATGATGATTGGAGATGAGCACGTTATTTACCTGGTATACATTCGACATCAGGATTTCCATCAAAACCAGTTATACAAGAGCAAATTGGTTTATGGTCAATGATGTTGCAAATAGCATTAGTACCACAAGCGCAAGGATCTTTGCAAATGGCATTCACGCATGAACGTTCGGATGGACAATCACTGTCACTCTTACATTCAACTCTGAAGATCGATGAAATAATCTCACACGTGCCACTCCCACTACTAATGTAACCTGATGGACAAACACAGACCATCGTCCTCACGGGAAGGCTTGGTAGAACCTTGCATTTTGATGGCTCGTAACATGGTTCAATAACTTCGCAAGGATTTTGACAGTGGTTATTTAGACATGCCATTTGGTCTGAGCAATCACAATCTTCATGGCACTCTGGCTGTTCTTCAGGCTGGCAGGCTATGTAGGGATTACCCCTGTAATTAAAAGAAGTGACATAACCCGGCCAAAAAATCACGTTATTTATTACGTGACGTTATCGAATTTTAACAAATCACGTTATAAATCACGCAAATAATCACGTGATGTGCAAAAATCACGCTATTTATCACGTAATAATTAACGTGACGTTATCGATTTTTAGCCGGGAAGTAGTTTCAAAGTTATTTTTTAATACTGACATGAGTATAAGCTAGACAAGTGTTTAAGAAAAACAAAAATAAATCTCAATGTATTATTGATTGCCTTGAAGCATATACATATTTATGGATTAATTAATAACATACATGTATCCTGGTGGACATCTACAGACGGGTAGATGATTTCTAACGTGGCATTCAGCCCTGTGAGCGCAATTATTATCTCTCAAACAAGGATCAACACAAAGCATGTTAACACAAGCGTGTTTACTTGGACAGTCGCTATTGCTGTAACATCCAATAATTCGACAACTGAGTTGTACATCACCATAATAGCCAGAGCGACAGCGGCATTCAGTGATATGGTTCACCACGTAACATTCAGAATGAGGACCACACACATCTGATAATAGACACGGGCTGATACATTGTCCATTCACGCAGGATTTATCTGAGGCACATTCTGAGTCACGCTTGCACTCGGCACTTTGACAAGCTACATCAGGATTGCCCTCATAGCCTGGTTGACATGAGCAGGTAGCTCGATGATTTTTGACTTGACAAACAGCATTTTGTCCGCAACTGCATGGCTTACGACATTGACGATTAATACATGACTCATGATCGACACAGTCATCATCTGAGGTACAGGCTTCGCGACTCTGCAGTTGGACTAAAATAAATTTTAACATGATTTGTTAACTACATCTTTAGTATTTGACTGTAAATTTCATTCAAATTCAAAATTTTCTTGATAAAAATAATTTAACGTACTTGGTTTACATACTCCATCAGAGTTGGTGATCCAACCAGTAGGGCAGGTACAAACCATGGTTCTTACAGGCACAGTATCAAGAACTGTACAACGTCCACTTTCTGTGCATGGCCTAATTATTGGACAAGGATCAACGCATACTTCATTCATACAAGCCAGTTTAGTTGTGCAGTCAGAGTCCCTTTTGCATTCTGGCTGAGGTACTTCTTCGACCAATGGACGTTCACAGTATGAATAAGGGTTGCCCATGAAAAGATTTTCCGGACAACGACAGGCTGCTGCATGATTGGTCACATAACATATTGCGTTCTGGGCACAAGGTGACTGAATAGCACATGGGTTGATGCAACGATTATTTTGACATGATAAGCTAGATGGGCAATCATAGTCAGTAGTGCACTCAGTACGCTCGCATTGAAGTTCTGGATTGCCGACGTAGCCGACCCGACACTTGCAGTTAGCTCGATGGTTCTGACCATAGCATTCAGCATTTATAGTGCAGTGATTTTCCAAAATACATGGATTGATGCACTGGTTGTTGAAACATGTATCTATGTATGGACAGTCCGTGTCTGACTCGCATTCAACTGTTATTTAAATAAAAAATGTTTACTTATTTTATGGTATGAGAATAATCAGATAAAAATAACATATACGAATGAAATAATACATCATTAACAACTCTGTGAACTGTAAAAAGTTCAAAATGATGTTTTAGTGAGCTTACGTTGTATACATCCGATTTGCGGATTACCAGAGTATCCTGGTAAGCAAACGCATGATGGGTAGTGATCAGTGACTGTACATTTGGCATTTGGCCCACAATTACACGGATTAATACATAAATCATTGAAACAAGATTCAGTTCCCGTACAGTCCTTGTTTGATCGACATTCAGCAACAATGGCAGCTAGAGAGAGAAAGTCATAATTTAAACATGTCTTTTCTTGTGTGCGTTACTCAACTATTATTGAAATTTTATTAGTCAACTTACGTGGTATACATTTAAACTTGGCATCCCCCATATAGTTGTCAGGGCATTTACAAACTGGGAAGTGCTTATTAACATGACACAAAGCGTTTAATCCACAGACATTACTCACCACACATGGGTTCGTGCACAACGAATTTGTACACTGTCTGTCATCGCTACATTCGTCATTAGAATAACATTCTGGTTGCACTGGTTGCACTGACGTGATTGGAACTGTGATCAATGATAATAGATTTTATACTTTCATGATAAGAATTACATATTTTATAACTTTGAAATCGATGCTAATCATTGAATGCAGGCAGGTATAATGTACACCTTTTATCACAGCTGTGAAAAAAAAAAAAAAAAAAAAAAAAAATACCTGATGAACACTCAATATGTGGATTTCCAGTGTAGTCTTTAGGGCAGAAACATTGTCCGACATGATTTAAGGGTTGACAGAGTGCATTATAGCCACACTGAGTAATATGACAGGCACCAATACATGTACCTTTGAAGCATTTGTCATTATGGTGGCATTTGTCGTCTGACGTGCATTGTGGGGTATATTCTGTAATTAAAAAACTTTGTTAAATTACTTTTATTGGGGAACATGAGGTAATATCTATTTTCGATAAACAGAATAAGCGTACCGATCTGTTTGCATTTGCCGCTAATATCGATGACTGTGTCTGGGGGACATTGGCAGATCATTGTGCGTACTGGCACTGTACCAAGAACTCGACACTCTTGTTCTTCACTACATATGTTAGATAGAGCACACGGATCCTGGCAAATGGCGTTGATGCAGGCTTGGTTTGATTGACATTGGCCATCAGTAGAACATTGCGGTTTTGGTAGGTCACTCTTACCATCTAAAAAATATTTTTTCGATAACAATTGAACACGAAATATAAAAAACCAAATTAGTTGGTAACCAGTAAATTTTATTAAAAAAACACCCGTTGTCAAATGTGTAGTTCATTCCAGTTATAACAAGAAAAGCTGTGTGGATTACTTATTGATGAAATAATTTAGTTATAAAACATAAAATAACAATTTTATCTGATAAAAAAATAACATACATTAATTTTATATTCGTTTTACGTACAACTTTCTTTTTTAAATTTCAACTATTAATCAATCATCTCAAATCATAATATTATCTTCATGCATTGGCATAAAACATGTCATTTGTTTTACGATAGGGAACAAGTTATCGAACGAGCTTACTTTATAACCAAGTATCTATGAAACATACCCTTTTTAATAATAGCAACTACTTGACCTGATAATTTTTGGGTTAAAATTTTATTAAAAACTTTTGTTGCACAAAAATTAATCGAGAAAAGTAATTAATAACTAACGAAATTTGTTGTACTATCTACATAATATGTCAAAAATCCATAGTGTTTAATTTTTCTTGGTCTGTTTTTACTACAGAATTCTTTTATTTCACCTTTCAACAATGGTGTAACTACCGAAACAACTGTCAAGCTATTATTATTGATAAAGTAACTGTGAAACTGCAAAAAGTTGTAATTATTATTGATAAGTTAATTACACATTGAATCTAAGGGTATGAGTACGGTATGAGGGAAAACAAGGATTTAAAAAAATAAACTTATCATTTGAATCACCCTGAATAATATAAGGTCAACTGCAGATAATCATTGTATCAAATATATGAGAATCATACATAATTGTATTGAATAAAAATGTTGATGGATAGTATTGAAGTATTTGATGGTTTTTTTATGAACGTTTCAGTAAGAATTAGTTATAATAATTTTGTATTTATTTATTATATTAATTATAATTATTATGTATTTATAGTTATTTATAATTAATTTAGTCTAATTTGACGAATTTCACGAAACCCAACTGACATCAGATTTTTATTTCACATCCTTGTAAAGTTTTATTTCAAATCATGTAACTCATTGTCTCTTTTAAAGATTTGATAAAACTAACGGAAATATTTACTTTTAACGCACTCAACTTGTCTGACTTCAAGTTTTTGCTGCATGATGATTTAAAGAGGATCGGTTTGTAATGAAAAAGGTATAATAGTTATTTTATTTGACTATTAAATTCAATTTTTAGTTTAAGGAATTATGAATCGTCGATAAAATATATTTTTTTATTATAGTAACAATTAATGAGGGGCTGAATTTTAATTTTGTATTATAACAATTGAATCGTCAATTTAATTCAACCCCAAGAAAACAATTTTTAACAAAATTAGAAATAAAACATGTTTCTTATACTTACAATTACTAATACATATACTTTTTATCAACAAAGTTAATGGTTATTTAATTAAAAAAAGAAGTTACATCGAAAACGTATCTATAAAATTGTCGGCGAATAAATTCATGAAATTAACAGAACACTGGCATGTTTTATTCGTTACAATTTGATCATAGAAAACTTAAAAATAAGTTACTATTATAATTGATTACAAATACTTAACTATATTTTTTCATTTGAGTAACTGATACAGATTAAATAATTTAAAAAAACCTTATCTATAAAATGTTTGGCTAGTAAAGTAATAAAATCAATAAAAAACTGACATTCTATTCGTTACAATTTTATCGTTCACAACTACTTATACAATTAACCATTTTATTACAAATACTAATCTATATTTTTTTTCATAAAGTAATAAATATGTAGATTCATAAAGTCGAAGTAGACGGTAAAAATTTTGCAAATGTTCTATTTGTCAACACAATTTAAAAAATGCGCATATTTCAGAGATCTAAATAAAGAAACAATCAATGCCGAAAGATACATTTTCATTCAAAATAACAATCAGTAATTTGTCCAGTAACATCAATATAGATATTATAGAAGTATATCTGTGTTGGTGGGGGATGTGAGAGACAGGTCCGACTTTTTGTCTCTTTCAAAGTATCTTCTGTTTATTCTTTGGAATATATATTAATTACTATAGCATTATCATATGTTTAAGGTCTATATGAATTTTCGAATAAGTTTTGACACTACAGCTACAGAACTTGATGATTTTAAATTTAATTTTGTTTATCGACATCAACCTTCATTATTTTTAATAATACCAATACACATATAGACTGGAAGTCACTGATTGTGATTTAGGAAAAAATTATTTATTTTTGACTGCTTAACAGAGTAACTTATGAGAGAACGTGGTTACATTACCTTTTAATTGTAATTAGGGTATGTTATAAATGTGCTCAAAAAAAAAAAAAAAATGTTTTTTTTAGATACCTTAGTACTAATGTAAGATGCTTGACAAAAAAATTAAACCGTGTCAGACATTTTTCAAAAATATAATCAATTACATTCGTCCAGTTTCAAGCTTGTTGAGTGCAAGAGGAGGTGCACGGAAAAGGGGGTACATCTGCACAGGCCGGGGGAACTCCCCGTTTCTCGATTCTCTAAATGATACTCCCAAACCTCCTTAATTTGTGTTGATAAAAAAAAACATTTGCAATATTTGTATCTTTTACTAGAACTTTATAATTATAAATCTACAAATATGTTACTTCATTTAAAAAAAAAAAAAATATAGACGAGTATTTGTAATGAAATGGTTAATTGTATAATTAGTTATGTACGATTAAATTGTTACAAATAGCTTATGTCAGTTTTTTTGTTGATTTAATTGCTTTGCTCGCCAAAAATGTTATAGATAAGATTTTTGTTTTATTTTTTTACTTACTTTTTATGAATTAACGTATTTGTTACTCAAATAAAAAAATGTAGTTGAGTATTTGTAATCAAATATAATAGTTACTTGTTCTTAAGTTTTCCATGATAAAATTGTATCGAATAAAAAATACCAGTTTGCTGTTGATTTCATAGATACGTTTTTGGTGTAATTTTTGTTCAATTAAACAACTGTTACCTTTGTCAATAATAATTATAGATACTAGTAGTTATAAGCACAAGAAACATGTTTTAAGGGAGTTGGGTCGCTCCCGCGGGGAGGTGAAGAGGAGCACGTGTATGTTCATGAGGCACTGTGCTAAAGCCTGCTGTACTAATTTAGCCTAAAAATATCCGCCCTTTCGATTACGGAAAATGCATTTGTGTTCCACTCGCCAGTACTAGTTAACGTTTAAATAAAATACTTAAAAAAAAAATACAGAATATTCTTCAAGGTATCTCGTTTCTTAGGGTATTAATCAAATAGCCTAAATACTTTCTCTATGAGAGATAAAAAATAAGGAATCAACGGTATAGTAAATCTGATCTTCTTTTAATAAAAGTATGCTATAAATTCTCAAAATTAGAGGTTTTAATGGTATATCATTAAAGTATAAAGTCTCATTAAGGCCTATACCAAGTTTGAGATCATAATTTTTAGTAGAACAGCTTCTAGAAGTGATTTTGTGAAAAGCTATCGCGCCACGTAAAAAGTCGAGCTGACAGCAAACAGTGTGCTCAGTGCGTCTTTGTCTGCCACACGAATGAAGCATACAAGCAGGAAACAAATTTGCTTACGTTTGTGCAAATATCTCCATAACTGCAGACGCGATTTTATTTGATTTATTTTATTGAAACTTTGCACGTATACAAATGAAGTTGTCATAAATAACATATCAGTTTTTCAAAACATTCTCATCGCTGTGTCAAGAGTAATAGGTATTTTTTTACAACTTTTTTGATAACTTACATTTGAGCCCATGTTAAAGACGACGTAAAAGGGACACTTCATGAATTTTTTTCTCGAAATCTGTAGACGCGATTGTGCTCAAATTTGGTGACTACACCCACGCAATGTTTCTTTACAATATTTATTAAGAAAAAAATATTTTTCCGCCCTCGGGTGGTTTTGGGAGGCTGGTACTTCCTCGGGCGAAAAAGCAGTTTTCTGGAACTCGTTCGAAAAGTCTCCTTTACAAACCTCGTTACGTCCCTCGCCTTCGGCTCGGGCCGCAAACCTCTCGGTTCGCAAACAGAGACTTTTCAAACTCGTAGGAAAACTACTATNTAAATAGCTTGTAAATTGGTTCACTGCATTTTTGTATAGGATGTCATTTTTTATCACTAACTAACATTTATTAAAAGAAATCTGATACAAGCACTCAGTAATTCTAAATAATTAAATCTAATTTGTGAAAATTATGGTTTCTACTATGTCAAATTCATTTGATGATAGAACCATAATTTGTTTTAGAAATATTTTTGTGCTGACTTTGTCATCGAACTTTTACTACTTAATTACGCCCGCACCCTCAGTAATCATTCCAAAACCAGAATCAAATTGATGAAAAGAAAATAACCAATGGCCTGAACATAAAGATAATTCAACGTTACAAGAAATCCGTTATTAAAAAAAGCTAAAAATATTTATACTTAATTCTTGCAACAAATTTAAACAAAATTCTAATTACTTTTTAAATAATGAGAATTTTTATAGACGATTGCTTACAGTGAATACTTCTATAGCAAAAATAGAATTTTTTGCGTAAGACGCAATATTTATACAGTGATAATGAATACGTTTCCATTACAAGTGATAATTGCGAGACATGAGTCGAAAGTAAGATCACATATCTAGAAGAGTTCGCACCAATTCTAGAAATGTGGAAATGGTTTGCGTTGCTTAACCGTATTGTATAACAAATTCACTGATTTTGGGCAACAAAAAATTATGATTTGTACCTTATAATTGTGTCCCTTTTTTTAATGCCAATAGATATCATTCTTCGTATTTTTATACATTTTTTTGTGCAAGCACATATTACTCCATGTTAAATACTGAGTTTGTAATATTAAAGGTGACTCTTCATGCGCAAAATTTAAGTTATAATGCAAAATAAAAATTAGCGCGTGGAATAAAAGATAGCATTAAACAAAATTCCTCAGGTCCTTACTTGTTTTTTAAAATTAAAGAGTTTTTTTAAAGTTTTTGGGGCAGAGGAAAGTCAGAAAAATTAATAAAAGGTTTAAACTTAATGATCGTTTAAATGCTTTTCATGTTGCCAAACAGAAATTTCAATTTGAAGTGGATCTTTTGTTTTGTAAAATTTGCTATTTTTCGTCATAGGGCTTCAAGCCACTTATGATATTTTAGGGGGTAGGGAAGGGACAAAGTAATCTGAACAAGAAGTATAAAAAAAATTTACGTTGCACCTTGTGATGATTTTTTTTTTTTTTACCACTGGGGATTTACCATTTCAGGAGAAAAATCATCTACACTAAATGATCAATTTTGTTTTGTTATAACTACAAAGTTATTTGACTTTTCAAAAATAGTAGTATATAGGAAAATAAAATTCATACAACTTTATTGTTTTGAGTTGAATAAAAAGTGTAACAATTTCGAGTAGTATGTAAAAATTTTTGATAGTTGTAAAGTCCAGAAAAACTATTTTACGTGTTGAAAAAATTCAACTCAGGTTAAAAAATTAAAATTCCATGCTAGTTGAATGGGAAATCATTTTGTGTTTGGTGGCACATGTTAACTCGAAAATTTCATGGTACGAATTGTTATTTTGGAATTAAATAAAGAGCTTTAAGATGGTATATGGCAAAAGTAAATTTATCAGTATTCATGTTGTAAATAGATTAAAGTTAAAATTATTATACTATTGACAAGTACAATGATTAAAATATCAGATATTTTCGTTCGTATTTTTTTGCATTCTTAAATTTTTTAGACAAGTTTTTGTTACGTTATGATAAATGTAACTTTTACTCTTTCGTTAATCAAAACGTTAACTAAACAAGGTTAAGATTATTTTATTTTCTTATACAGGACACTTGGTAATAAACGAATTATTACATGGTACAATAACTTGATATAAATGTAATTATAAGGTTTTGAATAAAGATAAAGTATTCTGACAAAAGTGTTTGCCTATTTCAGTCTTCCTCTTTCTGCGTGTCTGTGAATGTGCATATGTGTGTGATAAGTCATAACTCGAAATTTCCACGACCAATTTTGACAAACTTTGCACATTTTTTTGTTTTTATATACCTATCACCGCTGCAAAATAGAAATTAAATTGTATCAGTCGATTTATTTTTCATTTATTTTGGTTTAATCGACTTCGGAAAATAAATTTTGTTAGTAAAATTGATAATTTTTTTTTTTATCGTAGTTATGTGATGCTTATGGTAAAAAATTCATAAAAGTGTTGAATTTCATACCAAAAATGTTACTAAGATATATATATATNTCCTCCCTGTCAGTGTGATGCTACAATAACAGGCCAGAGAAGATCACCCAGAGGTGTAGAGACAATCACGTTTACTGGAAACTTCAAACAAAAAAGAGTTTTATATATTCTAAACAAATAAGAAGTTTTAATTTTTTTTGACTTGAAACAATTTTTTGGATAGTTTTAGAAGTAAAAGTATTCTTGTTTCGATTTTTTACGAAATTTGACTAGACATTGCACAGTCATTAATGCACAGTTTTAATCCAACAAAGTTTAGAAGTTTCGTATGACATAGTACTACAATAATGTGGCACGAGCAATTTCATGATTTAAATAAGATTTTTATTTAGAAGCCCCTCATCGTTAGGCCTATTTTGTCACTTACGCGGTAAGTATGTATTGAAAGCCATACATAAGACTTTGTTATGCTTATTTATAAATAGCAGCATTAAAAATTTTTTTCGGTATTTCCACTTCTTACTCCAATGTATAAGCGTGCACATCATGAAAATTGTCAGCTAGAACAGTTTTAAGCAATTTACATAAACAAAATTTTTGAAGTGAGAACTTCTTTAGGCACGCCTTGGTTGGGGACCAAAACGCTAGAAACGTACGTACACCAGGGATGAGCGTGTCATTTATGTCATGTCGTGAGTTCATGACACATAAAACATAATATTTACAACGAGTCATAAAAAAAATCAGTTTATTACATTTGGTGAATTCATGACACGTATTGCGTCGTTATCACAAAGAGGGTGTGTAGATATGCAAAAAAGTACTTAGAGTTATTACTCTAGTAGAAAAAAAAGGGAATCAAGTCGGACAAATCGGTCCAGTGCGCTTTTAGGCACCATTAGAGAAGGGCTGTGTGATCCACGTATAGTATTATAACAAATATTTATGCAAAATATCTGACCTTTCTGCATTAATTTTCTTAAAATTTGGATTAAATTAAAACTTCATTTGACTAACGGACGTACCAGAAGAAGTACGTTATAATGAAAATATGCAATGTATTCATACTTCCTTAAAAAAAGACGTCAGACAAAGAGGATATGTTTGAAATAAAACCTCTCTATTGCATATTTTTAAATGAATTTTAGAGTTGAGTGGCCTTCCTTGATTAATGTATCGTCGATTTGCGAAATTCCATTCGATTACACTTGGTAAAAAAAGGAGTAAATTGTGAAACAGTAAAACAACTTTTAATTAACATAATCTCTACATCCGACCTCTTTTTAAGACGATTAAAAATTTTAAATAAGTTACTCGAGCGTGTGAGTATATTTTTTCATGATTCCATAACCAGAAAGTCCCGATTGCAGTAAATTACGAGTCATACTACCGGCCGGAAATCTTATTAATATATAAAGCAAAGTCCCTAAAACCGTTGTGATCGCTAACCGCAAAAACTACTGAATCAATTTTGCTGAAATTTTAGACACTGATTCTTGATGATTCCGAAATGGTCTTCGCACAGTTTTTTTCTTAAAAAAGTTAATAACAATAACGATGAATAACCTCAAAGTGTTGCGTAAATGAGCGAGATTTTCGCTTTAGTTCAGTAGGATCCGCTAGGTATCGTTGATGTAAAATTGAAGCCATCCGCAATCAAAGATCGTGAAGAGTCTTGTTATAACATGCCCCATCGAGTTGTTAATTATCGTAGTCGTTCATCAGCGTGCACCCAGAACAAAGTTGTTAGTCGTGCAGTTGGGCATCCCGGCTACCAATGACACTCTTCTTTCATGGGCAAGCAAAATAAATCGATTGTACCTCGGATCACCAAAATAACTAAGTGACACGGAAAAATATAGGGGTTCTGAACATCAACGTCTCCTGGAAAATACCAGGAGACGTGTCTAGCTAGAGCACAGAACAAACTGATCCATCATTTCAGAGTTCACGTTCAACCATCCGGCCTAGTGCCCGCAAAAAAATTTCTACTTCAAATGCTAGCCAAGGAAGACAGCACTGAAGCGTACGGGCAGCCACAACGGCCTCCTTCTAAGTGGTCGTCCCAATGGTATACCTACAGAGAAAGTATTTTCCAGGCCCACTTTGCCTACTAACGATGAGCGGTTGGTTATACAGGAAACGACCTGAAAACGAGATATTCTTTGGTTAGCGTCGTACCTCCAGTACGGTCTCCGTACACAAAGACTCTAAGAAAAAAAGTCAAGCTACCCGCTGCTGATTTACGTTTCTTGTACTGAACCATCAATGTCATCGGTTCTTTTAAGGGCCCCCTATGATTGAAATAACTTGCCAACAAATACACAACAAATATATGTTTACTACCATTTTCGGAAACGATTCGTTGACTACAAGACTATGTAAAGCCGGCTACTATTAAATCAAATCAGTTATTTACTGGCAGTCGTCACGAATGGAGTTGTTCGTCGCAAATCTGATAACCCCGGTGACTGATAATCCTATATTACACTTTTGACTCTAAGTATTCAACTAGAAATTGCCAATCTTCTCCAAGGTCTGCGCTAAGAGAACATAACAGGTATGAAATAAAAATAAACTTGAGCCAATGGGACAGTCTTCAACGAGTAAGCATCACGAATCAATCTCTCCACCTTAGATTATCAAAACAACTGAGTTTGCAAAAAAAGAAGGTGCTTTAGACACCAACATCTTCGACAGTATACCAGGAGACGTTGGGGAAAAGCTCTACAACTAGCTCCAAAGCTTCAAACGTTGTAGTTTTCCTCCCTGTCAGTGTGATGCTACAATAACAGGCCAGAGAAGATCACCCAGAGGTGTAGAGACAATCACGTTTACTGGAAACTTCAAACAAAAAAGAGTTTACTTTAGAAGCTTACCGGTCCTTTTGAGGGTCATCAGACGTTAAATTACTTTAGCAAAAAATATGTTACAACCTAATAAAGTTGAAAAAAAATAGCTTTCAGGGCTCCCAAATTCTCAACTATACTAAAAGTCGCAAGAAGTCGGATTGGAAGGAAAACTTTACATGCATCTAACGAATACAATTTTATGCGTCAAGAAAATGACGCTGAACATTTATTAAGATTAAAGCAACATTAAAATTGATCAATACAGAATTCAATAAATGAGAGATAAGCTTTCCACTATAACCCTCAGTAATCTCTTGAATTTTTCAGATTTTTAAATTGGTAGGATATGTATTTGTATATTTGTGGCGATAAAAATTGTAGATATTAAGTTCAATGATTTTGTTGCTGTGGTAATCAAGTTGTGAAATAAGAGAAAACACATCATTTTATTATACATTTTTTGTGCGTTTTAAATCCTTACGGCTTTAAAAAACATTCCTGTTTATAAAGTATACGGGAGAAACTGCAAGTCAACGGCCTTTTAGGGCCAACGATTATTTTGTGGCATAAGGAATGCATGGTACTTATCATTAATAAGAGTACAATGAGGAGTACAAATCATATGAAATTTTGTGTCGAACTTTCGTCGGAGGTGTAAGGAAATAGTATATTATACGTACCACGGCCAAAAAGTGGGGCTACTATTGATGGCGTATTACCAGCCTTGCCGTTGGTTTGGCTGATAATATAGCGTGGTCAGTAATAGTCCCACTTTCTGGCCTAGGTATGTATTATACTATTAATGTCTGAAGCTTGTTTTTAATACCCGTGTACGCGTGTTTGCCTATGCTTATTTGTATGTCTCACGCTAGAAAAGAGGAGAAGAAGATAGAGAAATCCATCCGGTAAGATGAGCAAAGAGGAGAGCGAGAGTGGAAAGCGAGAATATAAAGAAGACACTTGTATGAAGGTGTGCGGGTGTGGGGATCTGAGTGCAGGAATGTGTGTATAAATCTACGAATTGTGAGTGAGTGTCTGAGGTAGCGTCGATTCTCTGGAAGTGTTCCCCTTATGTAAATTAAATGAATGAGTGGTCTAAAAGTAAATTTTGTTTTATGTTTATTTATTTATTTGTACGTGTCTAAAATATGTATCCAGGTCATTTCTCTCGGGAACTGTTTGCATCCCGATGGACAGTCCACGGTGGGGCCTCCTTTAGGTAAGGAGTTTTCATTGGAAGAGCACAGCTGAGACAAACAGCAGTGTTGAAGAGTGGTTTGGGTGAAAGTACTATGGCGTTTTAGGTGGTGTGCGATGTGTTCAAAGGTGTGTTAGAGTGTTGCATCAGGACAGGTTTTCGTTGACGTAAGAATGTCGACAGGGCAGGCAAAATGCAATGTAACAAATGTCAAAATTAGTTCTTTAGTCGAATTTCTGGCTATTAGTATAACAACATGATTCTTCAGAATTTCCGCATACACGATCCAAAAATGGGTTACTTAAAATTATTATTATCTATAACTTAGTTTAAAAAGTTCTCGAATTAGTTTTCTTAATTGAACGCTTAAAAAAAGGAGCAGAAAATAAGGGTTAGCCAACCTCACTTTTACTGCATCTCAGTAAATGGCCCTCGTAAATGTGTTTATAATTAAGGTGTAATAGATATCAATAAGGTTTAAAAGTTTTAACCACTGAAACAATTTTTTTACGGTGTCAAAGGATTTAGACAACTAACTTATTCAGATATTAGGGGCATTCAGTATATCGGCCAGAGTTTCTACTTTACCAACTTCTCTATTAAGAGAAATTATAGCATAAATTATATAGAATATACTCTTTCTGCATAGAAGGCCAGATCGGCCGTTTTCGCGTCCACAGTATTTTCTCTTTATATTTTAGTTATGCCCCCCATAAGGCAGGCGGCGTTAGTGTCGGGGGACAACCGGGTAACTTACCCATAGATGCCGATAACTATTACCTTCCAAACAGCACGGCGAAATGCCTGATTATTAGTATCCTATATATTACTGATTTTTGATACAAAACTACTAAAAAACTTGTCTAAACTACAATTAATTAAGAAAATATCGGTAATGGAACTATAAAAAAAAGTTTTACATTAATTTTTCTCAACATGCATACGAAATTCCACAAAATCTCATAGCAGATCTGTATAGTCGTTGGTTCAAAGGTAAAACTTTTGTTTTCAAACCCAAAGTTTTTGGGTTCAATGCACTTCTTCCAGCTTTTTTTATTTACTTCTGTATTTTCTTGTGAAGCGTACAAAAACTTTTTAAGTCATTTTTGTATCTAATATTTCTTAAATAATACGTGCATTGAATGTGTTATATTAATTTTTTATCGAAAAGAAACGAAAACTGTTTATGGCACATTTTAACAAAAGTTAATGTATATTGAAAAATTGAAGACTCTTAAATATAGACACGAGCGCGCAAAAAATGATTACATAGTAGAATATTCCTGTAAATTTAATGTATTAAATGGTTATTTCTAAATAAGGCTTTTGAGTATTTTAACAATTTTTTAATGAATACAATTTTTATGAAAAATAATGCTGTCATAACAAAGTTAGCATTGATAACTCTACTTTGCTCAAATATAGAATTAAGTTCTAATTCTCCATATAGATTTTCAACTGTAGAAATCTTTTGTATGCTAAAAATGTTGGTAAAAATATTTTTTTCTCATTTACTATCTTATTGCGTTATCCATTAATCTTAAAATCCGATCTCATACAGACCTGTATTCGATTAGTTTTTAAAGTATATTTAGTATACTTACATAAAAACTTACTATGCATGAGTTCCTTAACTTTCTCTGATTGTACTGTATAAATTATGTTACGTTTAACTTACTGATAATTAGAATTTTTTTAACGAATGCATAAGCTTTCTTGTATTTTTCTGTGTATATAGTGTCTCGAATCTTTTGTTTGAATTTTATAACCTTTAAATATCGTTTTTTGATTATTAATACACGAGTTATTTTGCTTTCATTAGTTAAGTTAGTTGTATTTTGTATGGGATTTATTTAAAACATAATCAAAATACAACTGTCTTTCCATTACACTGCATATCATACGTAACAATCCTATCCCGATGGAAGAAACTACCACCTTCTCGCACAGGAATATTCTACTATGTAATCATTTTTTGCGCGCTCGTGTCTATATTTAAGAGTCTTCAATTTTTCAATATACATTAACTTTTGTAAAAATGTGCCATAAACCGTTTTCGTTTCTTTTCGATAAAAAATAAATATAACATATTCAATACATGTATTATTTAAGAAATATTAGATACAAAAATGATTTAAAAAGTTTTTGTACGATTCACAAGAAAATACAGAAGTAAATAAAAAATAGCTGGAAGAAGTGCATTGAACCCAAAAACTTTGGGTTTGAAAACAAAAGTTTTACCTTTGAACCAACGACTATACAGATCTGCTATGAGATTTTGTGGAATTTCGTGAGGTGCCTCTGCATAAACTTTTGGTATGCATGTTGAGAAAAATTAATGTAAAACTTTTTTTTATAGTTCCATTACCGATATTTTCTTAATTAATTGTAGTTTAGACAAGTTTTTTAGTAGTTTCGCATCAAAAATCAGTAATATAGAGGATACTAATAATCAGGCATTTCGCCGTGCTGTTTGGAAGGTAATAGTTATCGGCATCTATGGGTAAGTTACCCGGTTGTCCCCCGACACTAACGCCGCCTGCCTTATAGGGGGCATAACTAAAATATAAAGAGAAAATACTGCGGACGCTAAAACGGCCAATCTGGCCTTCTATGCAAGAAGAGTACATTCTATAATCTCTGATTATAGTTAAGAACTAGTTATCTAGCTGTTTAAATCCACAATAAGGAGAAGAGCCCCCAAGCTGGCACTTTGAGGAATTAATCGAGCCCAAATTCAATGCAATCCGTTGCAAATTAAGAGAGAAAAGTTATATTTCCCGATCACAAAAGAGTGTGTCAGTGTGCATAATCTGAAATGTAACTTTTTTCAAAAAGTAATGCATTGAATTATCTGAAGTTTGAACTGGGCCTCTGAAATAAAAAAATAAACACAGCTTTTCTCGTAGTTTTGTAATTATTGAGTTTTAAAAATTGATATTTATTGTAAATGGCATCACATAACCTATTAATCTGCATATGTTGAGTGAGTTTCTAATTTGAGCTGTATTATTGCAAAAACCATGAAAGAATTGGCGTTTGTCTTTTAATTTTAGAGGTTCTGTCAAAATTTTAGATAAATCAATGCATTACTTTTTAAAAAAGTTATATTTGAGATTATGCACACTGATATACTCTTTTATGATCAGGAAATGTAACTTTTCTTTCTTAATTTGCAACGGATTGCATTGAATTTGGGCTTGATTGACTTCTCAAAGTACCTGCTAGGGGGCTCTTCTCCTTATTTTGGATTTAAATAGCACGTTATACAGCGGTTTTTCTGATACTTTTTACTTATTTTTATTAGTGACCTTAGTTGGACAACTATTGATACGTGTATCTTACCATTTTGTATCTACTCAGCAAAAAATGTTAATTTAATTAATTGTTATCTTATCACTATTTTGAGGATCGCCATATTTTCTTCCTTGAGCGATGTGATCATCCTACTAACAAATATTTGCAGTCGTCGCAATAATTTTAAGTACATTTTAGCCGGTGCCGAATTCATAAGAGTTACTTTACCTTAAATATCTATTGTACCGAGTCAATATTTAAAACTATTTGCTATTTTATTATCTGAGTGCTCCATGTATTGACCTTTATAGAAAAAAACCCCTGAAATTCCAGACTATCATCCAAGAAATTTTAACAATATTTATCTTAAAAATCAGATGGGCTTTTGTCAGAGACCTCAGATTATTTTTTTTTACCGTAAAAGACTAAGAAACAAATCTTAAATACTCTTAGGAAATAGTCAAATCTACAATCATTTGGTCTCTTCGACCAAGAGATTAGTACGGTATCACTAAGCTATAAAAGCTCCTTGTTTTTGTTCACTTTTTTTCCATTATATTTTATTTGATAAACTAGCTTAATATATTATAATATTTTAAACGATACGTTATTTAGAACCTATCGGAAGAAAGTGTTAGTTACAAGAATAGTTAGTACTAACAAATTAAACAAAAAGATTTTTACTTACCAATGCACTCAACATAAGGATTGCCATGAGTACCATATTTGCAATGACATTTTGGCTGGTGCGCTTGAGCCTCGCAAATAGCTCCCTCAGCACAGCTATTGTCGTCACATACTGGTCGACATATCTTATTAAACCTTTCGCAAACCTCGTAATCTGCACAGTCTTCATTGTATTGGCAACGGGCCATAGTGCAGGCGATTTTGGCGTCACCTTGAGTTCCCGTAGGGCATGTACATTGAGCTTGGTGATCAACTGCGATGCATTCAGCACCCCGACCACAAATTATGTTATCAGCTAAGCATGGCGTTATACAGACATTGTTTTGGCAAGATTTATCATAAGGGCAATCGCTGTCCAAGTTACACTCGGCTGAAATGTAAAATAAGATCATAATACAAACAGTTACGTTTTTGTTTTTATTAAATTTATGATTCAATAATTATTATGTTAAATTGAATTTCACCGTGGCGTAGGTGGCGGTGGCAACGAGATCTATTTAATGTAACAAGTAAATAAAATATGGGTGAAACTGTTGGTGAGTGCCAAATATACGTGTACGTAAGTCGATCATGCGCCTGAGCCTTATAACAATTAAAAAAACCATTAATGTTGCTGAATTGAAGTTGAGTACCGCCACGTGAGCGGAGGAGAATTTAAGCTCACAGCACGTTCGTCCTTATCAACACATAAAAACGCGCTTAAATTCATTTACTTCACACACACACGCGTTACGCGCATTTCTTATTTTGCTCTAGATTCTCGTTCTCTCTCCCACTTCATAACCTACTTTTTAGCCTGTCTCACCCATCTTTGGCATTTTTCTCGTCCCGACACCCGATTAACACTCGAGTTGAATAACACCTCCACTAATTGGCGTGCATCATTAGAAAGGGGGGGGGGGTTGAGGGAGAGAGAAAAGGTAGCGCCACTGGAAAAATTCAGTAGGCCTCGTTCAGTCCGATACTTGCTTTTTACAGAGTGACTTCCAGTTTTTTTTCTGAGAAATTGTGTACGTAGCTTGTCTTGGGTAATTTTTGCTCGTTTGAGTTTTAGAGAAGTTTTTCGTTGCGCCACGACGCATTAACGTGTTTTTTGCATCAATTCGTCTTTGTTCATCTAAATCTAGAATACAGCCACGTGCCGCGTCAACTTTCACCACGTGCTGTGAACACCTACGGCGAAAATCCGCACTCGTGGAACCGTGGTACCAAGACGAGAAGGAGAACGGTGCGGACACGTACTTACACTCACACTCTTACACATTTACACCTCCACATCTACACACCAATTCAAACCAGGTTATTTTTCTTTCTATTCAATTTTGTATCGATCATTTTTTTCATCTTAGGGGGTTTTCTCGCAAGAGTTTCCTTCTTTGAGCCACAAATTATATCTTTATCAGTGGCTCATAAAAAGCGTTTTTTAGTTAGTTCGACCCAACCCATCCTATCCTTCATCAATTAACGTAAAGGCTTTCACAATTAATTTCCTATGATTTTAGTAAAGTAGTTTCATGTTTTAGTTGTTTAATTATTACCGTTAAATTTATAAGTTTGTCCTGGGCTTTCGCATCATAGTTGTTACCTTTCTCGCGTTTTATATTATGTATTTTGTATTTGCTTCGCGGTTTCTCTATTTAATATCTTAGTAACAATTTAGATGGCTTCATCGCTGAGACGCAGTCATTAGGGTGGCATAAGATCCCTGTGCCACAATACATATATAACTTAATACGTTATTTATAATTATATTTGGAATAGTAATTCAAACAAAGCACTTGAATAAATATCTTATTTCAAATAAAATGCTTCAATCATTAAAAATTGTTTAGAAGAATATTTGCTTANATCAGATACGTTTGTATTTTAAATAAATTTGCATTTAATTACAATAAATATTAAATACAATATTAAAATAGAAAGTAGTTCAAATACTTTATTTAAAATAAAGTGTTCGAAATACATTTATATTTGAAATACATTATTTCAGATATAATTGTATTTGATGAAGTATTTGAAATAATTTGCTTAAATACATTTGTATGTTAATTATTTTAAATACCTTGATAAAATACAGTTGTATTAAAAATTGTATTTTAAATACAAATGCACGAAATTAAAGCCCTTCGGGGCCGCTCCAGTATGGGTTGTTCCAAGTGATTTCCCCACTCACAACACATTCTCCTAAAAAATGCATGGCGGCTCCCTACATAATTTTAATAATTTATGTATGTACAAACGCTGAGGTTGATAAAGATTTTTTAATTATATGATGTCTCACCAGGTACCAGAATTTTTTTTTACAGAACACAAAAGCTCTATAACTAGAAGTAGCTCTATTTAATTTTTGGCTTAAAAACGCTCTATAATGATTTAAATTAAACTAAATTAAACAACAATTTAATATAAAAATAAGAAACTAGAAATATTCATCCTCATGACTTAAAATCTTGCAATGAATTCACCTTAAGTCCTTTAACAAAAATTTTATATGGTTGGGTTTGGGTAATACTAATAGACATGAAATAGTGTTGAATTTTCTTTGAATCATTATATATTACGTTTAGGTATGGCCATAGAATAAGACAAAAATGTAAACTTTGAATTTCATGGTAACGCAGTTTGTCGTGTTCAATTATGTTTTCAATTCAAACACGTTGAAAAATTATACTTGTATTTGCCTTCATTATTTCAATTACTTTATCAAATACAATTGTATTAAGTCAAGTATTTAATTTAAATATCTGAAGTACAATTAATTGATGAAGTATTTCAAATAAAAAATTTGAAATACAATTGTATTTGTAGTGAATTATTTTAAATACGTATGTATTTAAATAAATTAAAACACTTACATTAAATACAGTTGTATTTCAACTACATTATTTGAAATGTATTGACCAAATATAATTGTATTTTAAGTTTTTTTTATATTTT
>NW_019379681.1:137784-239742 GCF_000648655.2 Copidosoma floridanum
AAATACTTTATTTTAAATAAATTGTACGAAATACATTGTCTTACAAAATGTATTTAAATATCGTATTTCAATTACAAATGTGTGAAATCAAAGCGTTGCGGGATCGCTCCAGTATGGGTTGTTCCCGAGTGATTTCCCCACTTACAACACATACTCCTGACAAATGCGTAGTGGCTCCCTATATAATTTCAATAATGTATGCATGTACAAGCGCTGAGGCTGATAAAGATTTTTTAATTGAATGATGTCTCACCAGGTACCAGAATTTTTTTTTACAGAACACAAATGCTCCAGTACTAGAAGTAGCTCTATCCAATTTTCGAGTTTTTTCAAGTTTTTTATATTTGCAACATTTTATTTGAAATGTATTTGAGATAAAATATTAAGATTTTTTAAATTTCGTTTAATGTATTTGAAATATTTTAATTAAAACAGCATCAGTATTTGTTAAAATAATTTCAAATACTGTAATTAAAATTTCAAGTAATTGTTACTTTAGTTTGAACAAAATTTCATTTAATTAATAGAACACTCTTTTTTTTAAATAAAATAGTATCTTTTTTTTCAAATAATAAATACGACCTTGTCCAAGTGTGTATTGGTGTGTTAATACATATGCATACTTTTAGAATATCTACAAGAAAATTTTTTCAGTGTGCTAAGTATTTCATTTCCAATCGAAGGATCTTTTCAATTGGTATACCTATTGCTTTAAGTACTAAACTATGATTAAAAATTTTACGTAATCGACTGATAGATTCAAACTGAAACATTCAATTAATACACCTTGTCATCTGTTGTTGAGTCAATAATCACAGAAGAGTCAAGTTGCTCGGTGTTATATATTTAAATTGTTTTATATTTTTTTGTTTATTTATTTTATTTTTAAATCCTTTTTTTCGGGTTTGGTAGACTTACATTACATACGTACAATTATACTTTGACAATTAGATTTAAATCATTGGTATCTTTTCATGTATGTTCTAATAGATGTTGGTAATAAATACAATGTAGCTGTAGTTAGCCAACAAACCTAGCTGACGTATTATATGGAGAGCTCCACGAAAAAAAAATTAACTAAACGTACTAGAAATACATTTATTCTGTTCTTAAAAGACTAAAATATACGTACAGTCAAACGATTAAATGAATTTAAAGAATAAACAAATTAAAATTTAATATTTTGACTCAGTCTCAGTGATGTGGAGCATGGCTATTTATTCATAATTAAATTACATAATTCAATATTTCGCTGTCCCTCTGACAGTCTCTTCAGGATTAATATTTTACAATCATACAGTCAGTTTTCTTAATAGGCGGAAGAAAGGTGCACAGGAATCCTACTTTCAAAATCTCCATAATGCGATGCAAGAGGAGGTTCTGGGTTCTCGAATAGGTCTGGTTTAAACAGGAATGTGTTTCTTGCTGTTCCTTATTTCCAACCTATGGAAACACCTCTCCGTAAGGCCCTGTCCAAGTACAACATACGGGTGGTCTATACGGGTTCGGGTAACTTAACTCATATTATCTGATTGGGAAAGGACTCTATAAATAAGTTAAACACGAGTGGCATAGTCTATAAGATAACATGTGGGTGCGGGATGTGCTACACTGGCCAAAGTAAGAGACACCTACGTGTACGTTTGCACGAACACGAACGTTACATAAAAAACAAGGACCAAAGGTCGGCCCTCTACTGTCATTGCCTGCAGTGCTTCGAATTCGAGAAAACAGTCATTCTTGAACGAGAGCCTAATAGGTACAAACGCGAATTTTCTGAAATGATTTTTATAACATTAAATAATAATAATGTTAATAGAAAATTAGATACAAAAAAACTTAAAAATTTTTATAAAAACTTTATATTTCAAATAAAAAATAATATAAATATCAAATCATAGGTTACAAGAGTAAATTTTTGTATTAAACAACCTAGAAATTCTCATATTTGTTATAATTAGGTTATATACAATTCCACATAACTTTCTACATCCTTGGCGGTGCTGCCTTCACGGCTCATTGTTCTCTATGTGACGTATAATAAGTATGTGTACCGATCTTGATTGGCTTTTATATTTTACTTGTCAGCGCGGCCTCAGTATGACTTTTCTAAAAAGATTTTTATAATAATAACTTAATTTTTAAGAACTTGACTGTTATTAGAACTAATTAAAATGTTGCGATATGTGGACGAAGTAATAGGCGCCATAGGTGTCCATAATGGGTGTTGTCTTGGTACCTGCATGGTATATTGTATGCGTTATACTGTATGTATTTTGTTTAACTAAGTTGCATTAAACTTCCACTAAGTTTTATTCTTTATTCTGAATGATTGTAGAGTATTAATCCTGAAGAGGCTGTCAGAATGACAGCGAAAAATTGAATTATGTAATTTAATTATGAATAAATAGTCATGCTTTACATTACCAAGATTGAGTCTAAATGTCATTTGATGACAAAGGAGCAAGTCTAGGGAGTTTGCAGATATGTATAAAAATTTAAATTTAGTTTTTAGAATAAAAAAATAAAAAATATCTATAGTCACTTTGTAAATTTCAATAAAATGTCGGTAGGTCTATACGATTATGTAATTGAATTTAATATTTAGTATTAAATATAATTTAATATAATTTAACCTTCTTTTCGTCCATATGTCTTTTAAACCATGCTACACTGCACTTTATTAAGTGTATAACCTTTCACTTATATTCACTTTACTTTGACACTTACTATCTGCAACTCTTTATCTTTTTCTCATGCAAACTAATTCTCTTTTATGTTTTTTTCCAATTACTCTTTTCAGTATTTATATTTCTTTGGCAACTTCAAAAAATGTTTTGTTTATTTCTTTTCCATTCTTAGATTTTTTACACACCTTCAATATGAGTTAAAGGTTCCCTAGTTCTTTTTTGCAAACTCTACATTTTATATCCTCTTCTTTATGCTACTATTTTTCTTTACATTTACTTTCACAACGAAACTTTATGACTATTTTCCTGTCCTTCTGTGGAATTTCTGTTTTTAGGTTTATTAGTTCATGTTTTGTTTTTATATACTTCTTTTGTAGCTGTTCTTAAATATTATTTTTCCTATACTCCATGCATTTATATAATATATCTTGAGTATCTTATTTCATCGATATCGGCTAATTTTTCACTTTTCTTGATTGTTTACAGTATTATTGGTTCTTATGCTTTGTTTTCTTGAGTCTTTTACCATAACTTCTTTTCTGTTTTGCCTTTCCGCTTTTTCATAAAATGTATTCATAAATTCTCTATTCCGATATTCTTTTTTATCAATTTCTTTTTTTTTTTTCTAAATCTAATTATGCTCTTTTAAACTTCTTGTACTGATATTGCTTTTCTCAAATTTTCTTCTTCTGTTGTTTCAAATCTCTTTTTTTTTTTACTCGCACCAGTTTTCATACTCTCTTTTCTTGCTCATAAAATGGTTTTTTCAATTATTCTTTCTATATTCTTTTTGTTTACTTCTTTTTCCAGAGTTTTATAACTCTTTTAAGTTTCTTCTTTTTTATTTTTCTTTCTTTATCGTATCATTTCTCCCAGTTTTAACTGTTTTTGATAATTTAAAGTTTATCTTTTTTTAATTTTTTATTGATTGTAGGTTAAAAGGTGATTTTCTATATCTTTAAATGATAAATCAGATATTTCATTTAAGGACAAAGTAACATTTATTATCTTAATTTATATTCAAAATTTGGGGTTTTCTGGAAAATCAATTAATACTATGGATGTCTTCCTTACCAACCACCTTTAGTAGTCTTCCTATTGGAAATTAAGCCTAACCTTGGCTGCCAAGATCCTAATATTGGCCCAAGCTTGTCAGTGAAACGGTGCGTTGGTCAGGGTACAACTTGGCCTGACTTGGCTTGACTACTCCTAAGTTACTGCTAGAATGCGTTTGAATATGTATGTAATATGAATAGATATTCAACACGAAAATAATGTCTGTATTTGCCTTGCAAGAATTTTGGTGAATATATCTATTCATATTATAAACATGCGTGGACTGATATTGGTGATGGCTTGGAAGTAGTCAGGTCAAGTTGCACCCTGACCAGTGCACCATTTTATTGCCAAGCTTGGACCAAAATTGGTTGCCTGGATTGATCTCAGCGATCAAGCTTGGCAGCTTGATTTCTTTTCCAACTGGGTTGCTGTTTTCCTTCCTTCTTGCTTCTTACAACTATTAGGAAATTTTGAACCTACTATACCAACTTGATAGCTGCTATCAAGTCCGGCTTTTTGATCGGTTTGACTCGCTATTTCTTTTTTCTTTTGCCAATTTCCTTCGTTTCTGACTTTACTTAGTTTTACTGAACTTACCACTTTTCTTAACTTTTTCACTAATTATTAACATTTTTTTAGCACTTATAAGCTTATTTTTATCTTACTTTAACTGTAATCTATTTAGTTAGCACTCATTCTGTTTCTTTCACTAACTTGATGTTCAATAACTTTACGTGCTCTCACTGTCCATCACTTTCGTGCCCTCTTATCTGTTATAATCTTTCGAAATATTTATAACTCTACTTTCATTGCCTATTTTTTATCACTTCCTACTAATTTATTTATTTCTCTATCTATTGATACCTGTAATTAACGCGTTAATATATAATATGCGTTAATATATAACGCGTTAATATAACAGATAACTTCTGAACGCGTTACTATTTCTTAACAAACTCTCTGAGGCACGTCCACTCTCCTACACGTTCACAACGAAAGTCTATTATTTTATATATTTATTTTCATATTGTTTTATTGATTCTTTAATTGATTGTTACAGTTAAAGAGGGGTAAGATTGTCAAAGTGAGCATTCACTATGTGAAATGCTTAGTACAAAATTTAATTTATCTATAAATACATATAATGGCTGCTTGTAATACTTGACGTAAACAAAAATAAAACTTTAACCAAATAATTTTATCATAACGTAATTGATAGTAGTCAAGTATGTTGATAATGTGATACTACCATCGTTATATCTTGAATCACGAGCAGGTTAAAAGATACTGTTAATGTAAATTTTCATTAAAATTTCAAAAGTCAAGACAAAAAATAAATCAGCTTAATTTTTTACTTCATAAGTTAGTACTGGGTAGACGGGTCAACATTGGTGGCGTCGTGCTGGATCAATGGCAAAGGAATTTTTTTGCAAAAATATTTTCATTAGATCCAACAGATTAAGAAACTTCATGTTGCCACCGCGCAACCTGGTCTCAATTTGTTTAAACTAACTTATTTTAAAAAAATTAGTAAAAGTGATTTTTTCGATCTGAAAAAAATATATTCAGTTTTTTTGAGTCATTCTAAACAAAAAACTAATTGGGATGTATATACCTAAACCCCACAGTTTTCGAGCAAGAAATTCCCAAAGATCTGAAAATTGCAAATTTTTCAATTTTCATAGCGTTGGTGAGGAATCAAAATAAAACATTTTTGGAAGGTACACCACCGAAACATGAAGTGTTAACCTTCCACTACAACTTCCAAAAAACGACAATTGAAAAAAGTAATGGAAACATTGTTTTTTTACAATAAACATTTAAGCTGTTTCCGCGCACGCCCGAGCTAACTCCCAATACTAGTATATGCCTATATATATCATCGACGCGGCCAGCGCACTCGGGCTCGCATCGATGGCTCGATGATATATATAGTTATACACTAGTACTGGGAGTCAGCTCGGGCGTGCGCGGAAATAGCTTAAATGTTTATTGTAAAAAAACAATGTTGCCATTACTTTTTCCAATTTTCGTTTTTTGGAAGTTGTAGTGGAAGGTTAACACTTCATGTTTCCGTGGTGTACCTTCAAAAATGTTTTATTTTCATTCCTCACCAACGCTCTGAAAATTGAAAAATTAGCACTTTTCAGATCTTTGGGAATTTCTTGCTCGAAAACTGTGGGGTTTAGGTGTACACATCCCAATTGGTTTTTTGTTCAGAATGACTCAAAGAAACTGAATATATTTTTTTCAGATCGAAAAAATCACTTTTACTAATTTGTTTAAAAAAAGTTAGTATAAACAAATTGTGACCAGGTTGCGTGGTGGCAACATAAAGTTTCTTAATCTGTGGGATTTAATGAACATATTTATGCAAAAAAATTCCTTTGCCGTTGATCCAGCACGACGCCGCCAATTTTGACCCATCGAGGGAGGTGTATCCGCAGCCAATAACAAATGCACCATGTAAGTGTATATTTAAACATTAATAAAGATTTGTAAACTTACTTTCAAAACATTGAATTTGTGGGTTTCCAGCTAATCCTTGTTGGCAGTGGCAAGTTGGATGATGATGAATAGTAATACACTCAGCATTCAAACCGCACCGGTTGTTCATACATGGGTTTTGGCATAAGTTGTTAATGCAAGCTTTTTCAGCTGGACATTCAGAATTTGATGTACATTCTGGATGAGGTATTGTATCTGTAACTATAAAAATATAAGTACAGTTATCACTAAAATTATTGTCTATGACAAATTATTATTTTCAATTAAAAATATAATACCTGGATAACAGTCGATGTATGGATCTCCAACAAATCCGGGTGTGCATTCACATACGTGGCGATGATTTTTTACTTGACACTCAGCAGTGTGTGCGCAAGGATTGGCAAGGCAAGGACTGACACAATGTCTATTTAAACAAGCCTTATGGAATGGGCAATCGGAGTCTGATCGACAGTAATCATCTATCGATGTATCCACTAAGTAAAATATAACGTTATTCTTATTATTATTATTATTATTATTGTTATTATTATTATTACTATTGTTATTTACATTGATAAATTAAAATATAGAAATAAAAGTTTTAATATTTGACAAACATAAAGTAATAAAATGTAGATTGTTCACCATACCCTTAACGCAAGATTTCGTTGCGTCTCCGATGAAATCAGATAAACATCCGCATATCATTGTTCTCATGGGTAATGTGTCGATTACAGTGCATTTGGCATTTGATATACATGGTTGAGACACCACACAAGGGTTTTTACAAATGCTATTGAAGCAGGCCAGTTTGCTTGGGCAGTCTGCATCTACTTTGCATTCTGCGTATTCTGTAACTTCTGAAAATAATAGTTAAATATTTTTATAGTTTTGTAAACTCAAGATAAAGACAAATTAAATAAATTATAAGTTATTCGAACTTTCATGCGATGGTACAATAAATTCAGAGTAGTTACAGGAATATTAACAAAATTTTAAATACGCGTGTTGTTGGTGTAATTGTTCAGAAAGTTAAACAAGAGTTACACAATGGATTACATTTATGTTTTATATGAACTCAATTTATGACAACAGATTGTAGAAAAAACAACTAAGGTGTGTGTCTTATGACCCTTCGAAGAAGTGACACTTTAAAACAGTTTGGTATGAGACTCAACGTAATAAAAACTGAAAATTGTGAAAATTGTCTTTTTTGCCTATCTTGTTTTTCGTTTAAGATATAAATATTTTCTCTTTTATTTTAAAGGTAATATTGTCATGAAATTGATTAAAAATATTCTTTGCACGTTTGTATTAATATCATAGACGTGCTATAATTTTTTACTTTTATTTTATAAATAAACAAAAATTTTGATGTTACATTATTTCATTGATCTATTCATTTTTATTTATGCATCTCAATGATCTTTACATTTTACGTTTTTGGCTTTGACTTCTAGGCATGCCTTTTTTGTGTTCGGAAGGTTCTAAAGACAACTTTTAAAAGAAATTTATGCATATCTGTACTTATTTTTTCATCATATTATTTATATTTTTTGTAAGTTTTATTTAAATTCTACGAAGATTTTAATCAAACACAACGAATAAGAGGTTATATTTTTAAATTGACCCCCTGTCTCGGATACATGTAACTAAATGATACTGTAACAGGTAATCAGTACAGGAGAGTCATTTGCGTTTGTCTAAACACTGCGCAAGCCACGAGGAAGAAGGGCTGGAAAGAGAGGGGAGCATCATAATGTGTGCGAGAGAGAGAGGAGAGACAACCCGAACAGAAATGAAAGTCGGTTGCCTCTCTAGTTCGTGAGGCCCTACTTAGGCAGCTTACTGAAGGCACAAGTAGGGGCGTCAAGGGGCGTGCGTGAGGTACTCATTAGGCAGCCTATATAACCTACCTTTATCTTACTTCTCGAGTAGTATATGTAGTTGTATACAGTTGCAGTGTAAACTGTAGCATAAAATTATACACAGGTACACAAGTTACAAGTGTCTTTCATTGAGTCCTATACAAATGATTAATGAGTATTCTTATACATATGAAACTAACAAAATCAATCGACATTAAATTTGTTGTCAACTAAACAAAGTTTTCCAAAGTACTGAATTAGAAATAATAATTGTTGCTTCAAAAAATATCAATAAAAACTATTTAAAAACCGTACTAAGATTATGAAATTTAACGTTCAACAGCTTGTACACTGTCATTTTTTGATGTCCACCGTCAAATCAAGTTTATCTGTTATTTAATTGAATCAATATGTTTTTGCATGAAAGAAAAGTAAACCGCAGTGTGAGCATTTAATTTGTGTTAGTTTCTTGGTGATTTTTTAATAGTTCCTCAGAATTAACTCACGAATCACATGTTCAAATGGTAAACTTGATATCAATTGTGAATGAGATATTTTTAAGGTTACATTTATATCTTCATTCACATAAAATTTTATTTATCTTAGGGTCATATTTTTGTTATTACACGTGATCAAGAATACCGCAATGAAAAATTTTCATGAAGAAATTAAATATGATTCGTTTGAAATGAAGCATGACTTTTGTTTAATTATAACACACTGTGTATTCTCATATGTACATATCTATATTTATCGATTGAAAGTTGGTATGTTACGTCAATGGAGGCAGCCTACTTAGGGCCTACCAAACGCCACCTGACGTTGCCAACGTAGGACCTCAGTTGGCAAGAGAGGCAGCCTTAGTAGGCCCTACTGATTGCCTACTTACAATCTACGTTTGGGAAGCGTCTTGATATGCATATTAGCGCGAGACGCTCTTGGCTATTAAGTCTGAAGAGATTAGGTATAGCTATTTGGGAAGAAGTTGTAAGCCGAGCGCTGGCCTTATCCTGTCACCTCTACGGGCTCGTGCATGAACACCGACGTGAGAGCATCCTGAGTTAGTCTAGGGTTAAGCTGGCCACTCAGCAAGCAGACGTGACCGAGGGTTAAACAAATCTGTCCACGTTGTAACGTGAGTATGTCACCGTGGATACCCAGGAAACACAGTCTTGGTCATAGCACTTTAATTTTATTTATTAGTGGCTATGAGAGCCGTAAGCGAGTGTCGACACCCCATTACAATACATATACGCACGTTTATGGATGTACAAGTTATTCCTTATTACCAGTAATGTTCTCCGACGGGGATGTATTATGTACAATGCACACATTATTTATAAATATATGGATATACAATATGTTCTAATATTATATATGTTATATAATATATGAGAGAGAGAAAGAGATACAGTTAGCATCCGATGTAAAACCGTACAAAACGTTGAAAAAAAAAAAAAAGTATCTTTCAGTTAATATTGGTTCATTAAGTTATAAACTATCTGTTGCCAATTTTATTAGAGTTTTGCTATTACACTAACAGAGCACGGTGCTTTAAAAAAAAAGATAACATAGTTTAAACGAATGATTTAAAACATGACCTATATATTAAGTTTCAAAACCGAGTTATTTTACCCTTGATACATCCAGAGTAAGCATCACCAGTATAACCAGGTGGACAGCGACAAACTGGTCTATGGTTAACTACGAAACACTCAGCACCGTTAGGGCAATCACAGGGATCAACACAGCGCTGATCTCGACAGGCCAAGTTATAAGCACACTCTTGATCCATTGTGCACTGAGGTCTCTTACAATGCTCGTAAGGATTGCCAAAGTAGCCATCCTGGCAGTAGCATCGGCCTTTGTGGTAACCATCGACTTGGCAAAGTGCATTTAGGCCACACTGAGTAACCAAACAGGAGTCGATACACTGGCTATTGATGCAGGACTGACTGAGAGGACATTCGTCATTGCTACGGCAGCCAACTGGAATGTAATTTAAAATCAGTTTTTTAATTCTTTTACAATAATTGACTCGCTATGTTAGCTATGAATACTAGTATTCACAAAAACTTAATCTTTTAAATCGCAATAAAAATATATTTTTCCAACGTAGTTATCATTACATTTGAATAACGTTTCTTACGTTCTCTACAGTACTGATGCGGATTTCCAGTATATCCTTCTGAACAAATGCAAACAGCCCTGTGGAGTTGAACATGACACTGGCTGTTTTGTCCGCAGGTGTCGAGTGAGCACGGACTGATGCACTTTTGATTGTAGCATGTCTTATCATTTATACAATCCGAGTTATCTCTACATTCCGGCTGTATCACTGAAAAAATTTTTTTGATTTAGAAAACTAACAGAATTTGATTTGTTAAATTTTTTTATATCTTAGTGTACGTAAACTTAAATGAAATAATATTTTCGTTATACAGAGCTCCTTGTATTTTTACAAACGCTAAAAGTGTAAAATTTTATCACCTAGATTTTTGATCTGTGTATATAGCTCTAAACAATTAGATTGCTTAGTATGTTACTTAATCTATTAATCTAATTAGCTAAAAACTGTAATTAAGTTAAGGCTTTTTATTTAGTACCATATTCACAGTACACGAGAAAAAAGGCTCCATTATTAAAAAAAAGAAAAATAGTTTTTTAAATAGCTACAATTGAGATAAATTATAAAAAATAAGGATATGTTCACGATTACAAAACAGTTTTACTTAAATTAAACAGAATTACTTGTATCATTTAAAATGTCCCACTTTCACAAATGACTTTGCCGGGTTCCGGTTTTCAGCAAAAAACTACATTACTAATACAAATACAAAAGTTTACAAATTTACGTCAATAGGCCAGAATAAAAACAAATACAAAAGATTTTTCTGCTCATTTAGTACTAACACTAAATTCTTATAAACACTTTATCAGTGTATTTCATTTACAGTATTAGTATATAAGCTTGAAACTTTATCAAAATAAAGATGTTATAATACTAAATATACGTGCCTATTTGAAGCACCATTCCTCGTATACTTACAAAACGACAGAACTGCAGGAGTACAACGAATTACTAATTTTTTATTCATTCAAATCCATAAGTATATTTGAATTTGAAGAATACTTTTCAATAGAAAAGCTGATATTGTACAAATTATACAATTGTGCCTTGTATGCAGTAAGCTTGTCTATTACACTAATTAAACTGCTATATCATTTTCATTTCTATTGTATCATTAAATTATTGGTATATTTTTGCATTCAAAAATTTTTTATAAAAATGACAACCGCATCGATAGTTTCAAAATTTTTTCATCAAAAGGGTGTAATATGTACGTGTTTAATACACTTACGTTGTTCGACTACAGCTCGACATTCTAAGAATGCATTACCCATGAATCCTGTTGAGCATGAGCAAATGGCCTTGTGATTGATGGTACGGCAAATCGCGTTGATACCGCAAGCACCGATACAAGGATCGTGACATTTTTGTAAAAAGCAAGCTCTGTCTCGTGAACAATCAGAGTTAACAACACACTCAGGATATGTGCAGTATGGTACTCCATTGCGCACAAGGCACTCTCCGTTGCTCGAGCATGGACTAGGATTACATGGATCTGGCTCTGTTATATGAAAAAAATTATTTATTTTATATAGTGGTATGTGCTACTTAATTTTTTATTTTTCGTGATATAATGATTTTTATAAGAAACTAATACTAACATATTAGAATATAGTTTTCTAAACTTTTTTTTTGTTATTATTAAAATACGTCTTATAAGAGTTACTTACAAACGCACGAGAATTTTTTTTTTTTTGAAAACAAGGTAAAGAATTTTTTAGTTTTGTTTTTAATAGAGTATTAAATACAATATAAATTTAAAGACTTCACATTGAAAAGGAAGTTCATACGTACGATTTGTTTCTTGTTAAAAATTTAGGACACATTAGAAATTGTTACGTACAATAAATAAAAAACTTTCTACGTTAATAAGGGTTTGAAATCGCTTTTGAAAGGTCAAATACAAAAATGTGTCATTATGTAATGTATTATCATGTATCAAATCAGCTAGCTCAGAAATATTGCTATTTAAATATTTAATATGCAGTAAGTAAGAAACTACACCTTGTACGTAGACCTAGACATTGATCATGGAATAAGTTATTACTGTACTATATGTTTACGTGATATTCATAGAAAAAAAAACTCCAATGTATCATACAAAACTTCTTTATTTTTATTTGGTTTTAATTGGTTGTATGTAATTACTTACACAACATAAAATATTTTTCTTTTGATTGTATCAATCTTTATTTACTATAATAAAATTGCTCATAACTTTTTTACCAAACAATTTAAGAAGAAATCGTTTTAATGAGCTTATAACTAAATCATATATTTACAAAAAGACAAACTTGTAGTGAAAATTTAATGTGCCATCTTCTTACTTTTTCGCTAAATTTTTAAGTAATTTATCTGTCCAACCATACAATTACATTCAGTCATATTATTGTCTCCGATATTTTAACTGAATAGTAAATATTCTGATTATTCAGTCTTCTGACAGAAACTTACTTTTTTTATTATGAAGTCAATAAGTTATGAAACTTAGTGGAAGAGTTTAATGTCTAAGGGTACGTATTGAGACAGAAATACAGAGGCAAAAATATAGAAATGTGGAAATATATATATGAGTATTCTTACTTATGCTGACACTCTATAAACAAAAAGCTTATTTATGCAGACTTTTACTGACTTACGCTGACTGTCAGCATAAGTTTTGAATGTTATAAGTAAATATCTTAAAAGTGCGTAGAATTTGCATAAGTCAGTTTTTACGTGTGCACGCACGCACATACCCATACGCACGCACATACCCACATGAATGCACACACACGCATATATACATACAAAGAGCGCGTGGTGGCTCAGTCAGCTAGGTCGTGGATTGGCACGCGGGAGACCGTGGTTCAATTCCCGGCCAGTGCGACTTTTCGGGCAAGTACCTCTGTGATTTTTCACATGTGTTTTTTCACCACGCAATGCTCCTCAAGGAGGGTTTAGGCGACCTTCTCGCAGCAATAATTGCCTAATTTTCCCCTACCCCCCTCCCAGTAATGGGAGGCCTCCCATCCCTTTCCTTGTCCCTTTCCCAAGTGCTAAGTGCCCATAGTAGTGCCCTTATTAAAAGGAGCCGGACGTAGAGCACTATAATATAAAAAAAAAAAAAATCTCATATGNAGGAAAACTACAACGTTTGAAGCTTTGGAGCTAGTTGTAGAGCTCTTCCCCAACGTCTCCTGGTATACTGTCGAAGATGTTGGTGTCTAAAGCACCTTCTTTTTTTGCAAACTCAGTTGTTTTGATAATCTAAGGTGGAGAGATTGATTCGTGATGCTTACTCGTTGAAGACTGTCCCATTGGCTCAAGTTTATTTTTATTTCATACCTGTTATGTTCTCTTAGCGCAGACCTTGGAGAAGATTGGCGATTTCTAGTTGAATACTTAGAGTCAAAAGTGTAATATAGGGTTATCAGTCACTGGGGTTGTCAGCTTTGCGACGAGCAACTCTACTCGTGACGACTACCAGTAAATAACTGACTTGATTTAATAGTAGCCGGCTTTACATAGTCCTTCAACGAATCGTTTCCGAAAATGGTAGTAAACATGTATTTGTTGTGTATTTGTTGGCAAGTTAGTTTAATCTTAGGGGGCCCTTAAAAGAACCGATGAGATTGATGGTTCAGTATAGGGAATGTAAATACTTTTAATGGCGTTGAAAAAGGCCAGTGGTGAAATTTCTAGTTATTCCTTATTATTGTTCTTGATGATGGAAAGCCAGCAGTGGGTAGCTTGACTTTTTTCCTTAGAGTCTTTGTGTACGGAGACCGTACTGGAGGTACGACGCTAACCAAAGAATATCTCGTCTTCAGGTCGTTTCCCGTATAACCAACCGCTCATCGTTAGTAGGCAAAGTGGGCCTGAAAGATACGTTCTCTGTAGGTATACTGTTGGGACGACCACTTAGAAGGAGGCCGTTGTGGCTGCCCGTACTCTTCAGTGCTGTCTTCCTTGGCTAGCATTTGAAGTAGAAATTTTTCTGCGGGCACCAGGCCGGACGGTTGAACGTGAACTCTGGAGTGATGGATTAGTTTGTACTGTGCTCTAGCTAGACACGTCTCCTGGTATTTTCCAGGTGACGTTGATGTTCCGAACCCCTATATTTTTCCGTGTCACTTAGTTATCTTGGTGATCCGGGGTACAACCGATTTATTTTACTTGCCCATGAAAGAAGAGTGTCATCGGTAGCCGCCATGCCCAGCTGCACGACTAACAACTTTGTTCTTGGTGTACTATCGATGAACGGCTACGATATTCTACAACTCGATGGGGCATCTTACAACCACTCTTCACTATGTCTGACTGCCTTTGGCTTCAGTTTTACCTCGACGTCACCTAGCGGATCCTACTAAACTACAGCTCAATTTTACCTCAGTTCAGTAAAACTTTGAGCTTATTTATCGCTATTGTTATTAACTTTTTCAAGAAAAAGATCTATGCAAAAACCATCTCGGAATCATCAAGAATCAGTATGCGAAATTCCAGCAAAATCAATTCAGTAGTTTTCGCAGTTAGCGATCACAGGTACTCTTATTGGAAAAAGAGTATTTTACAGATTGCGATTTAAAAAAATTCCAGATTTTGCTGAAATTAAAATATAATGTAAAATAGTATGTTTTAAACATCATCATCGAAGAACAGCACCCGTAGTTTTACCGTTGTTTAGTTATCACAAATTAAAAGTATGGATTTAAAGATTCGTGAAGATGTTGCAACGGAGATTTTACCCTTAACTCAATGTTGACGTACAACATAACCACTAAACGTATGTATACGTATACGTTTTGATATACAGAGAGTTTTCTCCTCATACGGCGGATTTTAATTTTATTATTTTAGTCGCCACATTTATTTTTACTTGTCTGTTTCGGAACACATAATGTATTTCAGAACACGCATTGACTGTACACAATGACACTACCCCCTTAAGAAGACTAACAGAAAATCAGTGCGGCACATGTTTATCTCTATTTAGTCATACAGACTAATTTTTATTGGCCCTCTCCAGAAAACTTGGCAACACAGAAGAAATCAACAACTTACTGTATCATATTAAAACAATAACGCAATGTGAATATGAGTCGGTTGTGAATTATTGCAGATGCATCCAACGGCTTTATAACAGTATCATGATGTTACACGAGACAAGCCCCTTTTATGTCACAGACTGAAAAAGTTGCGGCAAAAACAAAGCCAGATAAAAAGGCATTGTGACACTTTATTTATGGCTTAAGTACTCCCTATAGCTAAAATGTACTGGGCTGTAAGCCAGACCCATTACAGAAAGCCATTCAGGCAGCTATCACTATAGATAATGAAATGAGTCTGCGGAGGGAAACAATAGGCAATCAGAAAAGAAAATATAATGCGAACTATCTTAAAAGACGACGAAATGTAATGGTAGGCCTCATCAATAGCAAACCACCTATAGCAAAAGCGGATATAAATGAATGGAGTGACACCCGTAAAGACAAAAATTGGTACACGCTCTATCAGCAGGTACGAACAATCATGGCAAGACGTGGAGAAAAAATCTAAAACTTTCTGAAGAAATAAAGAAAGAAATCAGTTATGAGAAGCATTACAATGAAAATAGTGATTGTTACGAATGAAACTCTTTCCAATTAAGAAAGTAAAGACCTATATAGCTAAGGGCTAGAGTTATAGGGACTTAGCTATATACGATAGTCAGTGAAAGAAAGTATGTTCTATTTTTTAACTTATACGTAACTTAAGTTGTACACGAGTGACGGACTAGAAACTGGAATAAAGCACGAGAAAATTTAGCAAAGCACCGGGATAGTGTGCCAAACAACAGGGTAGAGTAAAGTCTTTGCTTGCTGTCACGTCATAAGTTGAAATTATGAGTTCCTGCGCCCTAAAGTGGCTAGTTAATGAGGAACGAAACCTGGATAGGAATGTCATAGACAGCCTATGCCGTGTAGGTGACAGGTACTCTACCTCAGATTCAAAGTAATGTAAAATACACGGGTGCGCCGGTCTCAGTCCGTTTCTCGTATGGTAATATAAAATAAAATGTAAGTGTGTATTGTAGTTAAGTGTGCTGGCGTCGATAGATAGGTAATTTTGTTTACGCGAGGGTGGAGGGAAAAGGGAGAGTTCAGTGGCGTGCGGGGATGAGGAGGCGTGCGAGCGAAATGAGCAGTTGCTCACTGACTGCGGTCTAGAAAGGTAGGTGTTGGCGTCAGCCCCATTTTATAATCTAACATGAATAAAAGAAATTCGTTGATACTAGTTAACTCCTTTGGTTTAGTTTTTTTTTTTAATTCACGCATGTCCTATCACTTCCCTCGGTCCTGTCGTCAATAATGATCATGATAATTATAACTGCCAAAGGGCCAATGACCATAGAAGTTTTGGCGTGTTCCGAGGTCAATATAATAGAGGTACTTATAGAAGGGATAATTATGATAAATATAACGACAGACGAAATGATAATTTTGGCAAGGGAGGAGGTCACAGCTCTTATGGGATCGGTACTAATAATTACTATGATGAACATTATATAAATAAGCAGGATACTAGGTGGAACGGCTCCAAGAATAAGCATTTAAACCCCCAGGATGTTTGACGTGTTCTTTAACAGTCGAACATAACAGCGCAATAAATAAAGAATGTTACGAGAGAGTTAAGTGCATTCGAAAAGAGTGTAATTACGAGTAAGCAAAATGTATTGGAGACTTATACTATGTGGTGTACAGTTGAGGTGGTCGCTGACAACATAAATCAATTGATGCACGATTGGGAAGCAAAGGAAAAGACATGCACTGTTCGCAATGTGAGCCCACCTGTTGTGACGCCCTCGTGACAATCAGTGAAACTGACGAGAGGCAGGTAAACAAACCGAAACAACATCGGAGCCGTTGGAGAAAAAGTTGAATCTCTAATGAAAAAACAGCCGAGAACAGCCTACACATTGGTGCAGTGTTCTCCAGTATAAATTTAAAAAAGGATCCTACGTGCACCGATTTCCAAAAGATAAAAAACAATGCCAGAAGTGGATAGTTGCTTGTAAGATGGGAAAACGCATAACCTCTAATATGATAGTATGTGGCTGACAGTGGCATCAGGCCATGTTATTTTGGTTTGTTTACCTGAAGTTTCATTGATTGTCACGAAGGCGGTGCAACAGGTGGGTTCACATCGCAGATATGTCACGTCACACAGAATACAGGGAGAAAATATGTATGGAGCTCGAATGTAATAAAAAAGCTATAATGAAATGACTTACGAGTGAGGGAAAAAAATTCTAAGTCTTAGAAAAACGATAAGCACCAGTTATTTTGCACATCAAGAATAAATTGATCTAAGATAGGGTAAACACCACCTACAGTAATTTTAAAAAGCCCTTCCAAAAAAGGTGCTTCATTTTATACATGGACGCGGATATCTCAATAATTGAAAGAAATTTTTTTGATTTCAGAGTAGCGTTAGATAGTAGGGAAAAATTAAGAAAAAAAGGCGTAACACTTGGAGCTCGCCAAATGTTGGGATCTATAAAGTTTTTCCTCGAAAATTTTTTGTGTACCCTACATGTGGTCCCCCATGACTTCTTTTTTACCAGTACAAAAGAGTGCCTATGGGTTGAACCAACTCTCCAAACACGTTTTTACGAGAAATAACACTAGTACTAGCAGGACTGCAAATCCACGAGGTAAAAGTATATCTTGACGATATGAATGCGAAAAGGTTGAACAATTTTTCAGATTTGCTGAATATTATAGAAGATTAATTAAAACTTATGCACAATTGCCCAACCTCTATCCATGCTCTTGAAGAATGGAACTGATTTGAACTGGTGGAAAAACAAGATCAAGCATTTAATATACTAGTGCAAACCTCTTTTCAGCAAACCTGTTTTTACAGCTCCTGACTTATAAAAATCATTCATAATAACAATAGATGTGTCAGATTACGCAAAAGGGACAATCTTTAGCCAAGGTGAAGTATGTAGAGATCACCCATGTGAGTATGCATCAAGATGCTTGAAGGGTAGCGAGCTCCGGTATCCAACATATGAAAAGGAATGATTAGAAATAGTATTTGCAAAGAAATAATTCAGACCCTATCTGTTGGACAGCAGATTCACTGTAATTACAGACCATGAGCCACTTAAACATTTTTTTACTTAAAAAAAATCTGACATAAGATTTAATAGATTAAAAGCAGAGTTGCGAGGCTACGAATTTGATGTAATATATCGTCCAGGTATTTCAAATAGATCACCAGATGCACTCTCTTGAAATCCTGTAATAAAAGAAGGACAGAAAAATTTGTAACTAACGCACCAAGAATTGTATGAACTGGCGGAAGAGCAAAAGAAAGAGGGATGTTGTGACGTGAGTGCACCACCAGCACGAATATTCAAATTACGGACAAAAAGGGACAAAGACGGTAGGTACAGATATTATAAAAAAAAATAAAAATAAAGATATGGTGGAAGTGGACTAAAAAAATTAGCATGTAATTTTGTACCTTTTGTTTATTATTACTACAATATATAAAAACATTTAAAGGCTTTGTAACGCAATAATTAATATCCTTTTTTTAAGTAACATGGAGTAACCCAGTAGTTACCCAGAAGTTTTAAAACGCGGAGAATATATACAACATACGTATAAAAACTAAGACCATCGTCTGTTATACAACAATCACTCACAAAAGGACTCATCATAAAATTGTTGACTAACGTTGTACTAACGCTCGTCATTTCGTTCTTTGCCTCAAAGTAATCAATATTTTTTCTTTATTTTACTCAAATACACCCTGATTGTCCTTCGGGACTGTTTTGTACAGGGAGCGACGCATTAATAAATAAATAAATAAACTAAGTACCACTAGTTCCAATGAATCTAATAGACTAAAAAATGTAACTATAAAATGAAAACGTTTACTCACGCTCTTCTCTCCGTACGTAAACTGATCCCAACTACTAATTTAATTAAGCACATACCACTCTAACAACAACAGAAAAAATAGTGTGACCTCGAGAAAGAAATAGACAACATAAGAGCTGATTTTAACGATGCGTTTTTCATGACAGAAATAATCAGATACAATGACGATGATGCTTGAACACTACCCTGAATCGTGTGCACTCTAGGAAAAAATAGATGGAAAAAATCAAATCTTTAAACTTAGAATTTTGAAAAAAATGAAACCTAAAACTTCATTTAAGAAAAATTCCATTGCGAGATCAGTGGATGTAATAAATGAAACAGCAGTAATAGAGGTGTTGGAAAGTGGTTCAGAAAAATTATAATTAAAGAAGAATGCGATTACAGAAAAAATAAGTGTAGACAGGAAACTTAATCAAGTAAATATGGAAGGGCTAGGCCAAACAAGTTGGCAGAAAAAGTATACCATAATGCTAGAGAAAGAAAGTACGAATTTTAAACAAGCTTTTGTCCCATTCTGCGATTGATCACCTCCGTATTCAAAGGACAAAAATTATAACTATCATACATAAAAAATAAGACAGATAAGCTGAGATTTAGATAGGAAGAAAATTACCATAACATGTGTAAAAATAGGGAACACCCTTTTTCCTTGTTTGACTGACTAACCACTTCGCCAATCAATATTATAAACAGTCGTAATTTTTTCACCAGATACAAAGTAACATACGGGAAAATCCCCAGCATCAAGCTATGCAATTTCTCTCTAGTACTAGGCAGCAAACAAGAACACCGTTGACTCCAGAGTCGAATTTCAATACATTAGGATACTAAAACAATGCAGCAAAAGGTATCCTACATTCAACGAAGACTCCACACATTTTCCTTTGTTTAAACAAATGATCAATATGACAAATTAGGCGGTCCCCTATCAATACAAAAAATATTTTATCGGAATTTCAGGAAGCAGATTAAGTAGTAGTGTCACAAAATGAAAAAATTTAGGAAACCCTTGAAAAAATTTGTATAAGCTAACAATTATATGTAGAATTAGCGCCCCCCCCCCGTCTCGGCTTCGCCCAAGACTCACTGAATGGAACACCGTGATGTGTTGAAATGTAATGTGAAACGTTTTCAGTTATCATCGTTGGCCCTAAAAGGCCGTTGACTTGCAGTTTCTCCCGTATACTTTATAAACGGGGATGTTTTTTAAAGCTGTAAGGATTTAAAACGCACAAAAAATATATAATAAAATAATGTGTTTTTTCTTATTTTACAACTTGATTACCACAGCAACAAAATCATTGAACTTAGTCTCTACAATTTTTATCGCCACAAATATACAAATACATATCCTACCTATTTAAAAATCTGAAAAATTCAAGAGATTACTGAGGATTATAGTGAAAAGCTTATCTCTCATTTATTAAATTCTGTATTGATCAATTTTAATGTTGCTTTAATCTTAGTAAATGTTCAGCGTCATTTTCTTGACGCATAAAATTGTATTCGTTAGATGCATGTAAAGTTTTCCTTCCAATCCGACTTCTTGCGACTTTTAGCATAGTTGAGAATTTGGGAGCCCTGAAGGCTATTTTTTTTCAACTTTATTAGGTTGTAACATATTTTTTGCTAAAGTAATTTAACGTCTGATGACCCTCAAAAGGACCGGTAAGCTTCTAAAGTAAACTCTTTTTTGTTTGAAGTTTCCAGTAAACGTGATTGTCTCTACACCTCTGGGTGATCTTCTCTGGCCTGTTATTGTAGCATCACACTGACAGGGAGGAAAACTACAACGTTTGAAGCTTTGGAGCTAGTTGTAGAGCTTTTCCCCAACGTCTCCTGGTATACTGTCGAAGATGTTGGTGTCTAAAGCACCTTCTTTTTTTGCAAACTCAGTTGTTTTGATAATCTAAGGTGGAGAGATTGATTCGTGATGCTTACTCGTTGAAGACTGTCCCATTGGCTCAAGTTTATTTTTATTTCATACCTGTTATGTTCTCTTAGCGCAGACCTTGGAGAAGATTGGCGATTTCTAGTTGAATACTTAGAGTCAAAAGTGTAATATAGGGTTATCAGTCACTGGGGTTGTCAGCTTTGCGACGAGCAACTCTACTCGTGACGACTACCAGTAAATAACTGACTTGATTTAATAGTAGCCGGCTTTACATAGTCCTTCAACGAATCGTTTCCGAAAATGGTAGTAAACATGTATTTGTTGTGTATTTGTTGGCAAGTTAGTTTAATCTTAGGGGGCCCTTAAAAGAACCGATGAGATTGATGGTTCAGTATAGGGAATGTAAATACTTTTAATGGCGTTGAAAAAGGCCAGTGGTGAAATTTCTAGTTATTCCTTATTATTGTTCTTGATGATGGAAAGCCAGCAGTGGGTAGCTTGACTTTTTTCCTTAGAGTCTTTGTGTACGGAGACCGTACTGGAGGTACGACGCTAACCAAAGAATATCTCGTCTTCAGGTCGTTTCCCGTATAACCAACCGCTCATCGTTAGTAGGCAAAGTGGGCCTGAAAGATACGTTCTCTGTAGGTATACTGTTGGGACGACCACTTAGAAGGAGGCCGTTGTGGCTGCCCGTACTCTTCAGTGCTGTCTTCCTTGGCTAGCATTTGAAGTAGAAATTTTTCTGCGGGCACCAGGCCGGACGGTTGAACGTGAACTCTGGAGTGATGGATTAGTTTGTACTGTGCTCTAGCTAGACACGTCTCCTGGTATTTTCCAGGTGACGTTGATGTTCCGAACCCCTATATTTTTCCGTGTCACTTAGTTATCTTGGTGATCCGGGGTACAACCGATTTATTTTACTTGCCCATGAAAGAAGAGTGTCATCGGTAGCCGCCATGCCCAGCTGCACGACTAACAACTTTGTTCTTGGTGTACTATCGATGAACGGCTACGATATTCTACAACTCGATGGGGCATCTTACAACCACTCTTCACTATGTCTGACTGCCTTTGGCTTCAGTTTTACCTCGACGTCACCTAGCGGATCCTACTAAACTACAGCTCAATTTTACCTCAGTTCAGTAAAACTTTGAGCTTATTTATCGCTATTGTTATTAACTTTTTCAAGAAAAAGATCTATGCAAAAACCATCTCGGAATCATCAAGAATCAGTATGCGAAATTCCAGCAAAATCAATTCAGTAGTTTTCGCAGTTAGCGATCACAGGTACTCTTATTGGAAAAAGAGTATTTTACAGATTGCGATTTAAAAAAATTCCAGATTTTGCTGAAATTAAAATATAATGTAAAATAGTATGTTTTAAACATCATCATCGAAGAACAGCACCCGTAGTTTTACCGTTGTTTAGTTATCACAAATTAAAAGTATGGATTTAAAGATTCGTGAAGATGTTGCAACGGAGATTTTACCCTTAACTCAATGTTGACGTACAACATAACCACTAAACGTATGTATACGTATACGTTTTGATATACAGAGAGTTTTCTCCTCATACGGCGGATTTTAATTTTATTATTTTAGTCGCCACATTTATTTTTACTTGTCTGTTTCGGAACACATAATGTATTTCAGAACACGCATTGACTGTACACAATGACACTACCCCCTTAAGAAGACTAACAGAAAATCAGTGCGGCACATGTTTATCTCTATTTAGTCATACAGACTAATTTTTATTGGCCCTCTCCAGAAAACTTGGCAACACAGAAGAAATCAACAACTTACTGTATCATATTAAAACAATAACGCAATGTGAATATGAGTCGGTTGTGAATTATTGCAGATGCATCCAACGGCTTTATAACAGTATCATGATGTTACACGAGACAAGCCCCTTTTATGTCACAGACTGAAAAAGTTGCGGCAAAAACAAAGCCAGATAAAAAGGCATTGTGACACTTTATTTATGGCTTAAGTACTCCCTATAGCTAAAATGTACTGGGCTGTAAGCCAGACCCATTACAGAAAGCCATTCAGGCAGCTATCACTATAGATAATGAAATGAGTCTGCGGAGGGAAACAATAGGCAATCAGAAAAGAAAATATAATGCGAACTATCTTAAAAGACGACGAAATGTAATGGTAGGCCTCATCAATAGCAAACCACCTATAGCAAAAGCGGATATAAATGAATGGAGTGACACCCGTAAAGACAAAAATTGGTACACGCTCTATCAGCAGGTACGAACAATCATGGCAAGACGTGGAGAAAAAATCTAAAACTTTCTGAAGAAATAAAGAAAGAAATCAGTTATGAGAAGCATTACAATGAAAATAGTGATTGTTACGAATGAAACTCTTTCCAATTAAGAAAGTAAAGACCTATATAGCTAAGGGCTAGAGTTATAGGGACTTAGCTATATACGATAGTCAGTGAAAGAAAGTATGTTCTATTTTTTAACTTATACGTAACTTAAGTTGTACACGAGTGACGGACTAGAAACTGGAATAAAGCACGAGAAAATTTAGCAAAGCACCGGGATAGTGTGCCAAACAACAGGGTAGAGTAAAGTCTTTGCTTGCTGTCACGTCATAAGTTGAAATTATGAGTTCCTGCGCCCTAAAGTGGCTAGTTAATGAGGAACGAAACCTGGATAGGAATGTCATAGACAGCCTATGCCGTGTAGGTGACAGGTACTCTACCTCAGATTCAAAGTAATGTAAAATACACGGGTGCGCCGGTCTCAGTCCGTTTCTCGTATGGTAATATAAAATAAAATGTAAGTGTGTATTGTAGTTAAGTGTGCTGGCGTCGATAGATAGGTAATTTTGTTTACGCGAGGGTGGAGGGAAAAGGGAGAGTTCAGTGGCGTGCGGGGATGAGGAGGCGTGCGAGCGAAATGAGCAGTTGCTCACTGACTGCGGTCTAGAAAGGTAGGTGTTGGCGTCAGCCCCATTTTATAATCTAACATGAATAAAAGAAATTCGTTGATACTAGTTAACTCCTTTGGTTTAGTTTTTTTTTTTAATTCACGCATGTCCTATCACTTCCCTCGGTCCTGTCGTCAATAATGATCATGATAATTATAACTGCCAAAGGGCCAATGACCATAGAAGTTTTGGCGTGTTCCGAGGTCAATATAATAGAGGTACTTATAGAAGGGATAATTATGATAAATATAACGACAGACGAAATGATAATTTTGGCAAGGGAGGAGGTCACAGCTCTTATGGGATCGGTACTAATAATTACTATGATGAACATTATATAAATAAGCAGGATACTAGGTGGAACGGCTCCAAGAATAAGCATTTAAACCCCCAGGATGTTTGACGTGTTCTTTAACAGTCGAACATAACAGCGCAATAAATAAAGAATGTTACGAGAGAGTTAAGTGCATTCGAAAAGAGTGTAATTACGAGTAAGCAAAATGTATTGGAGACTTATACTATGTGGTGTACAGTTGAGGTGGTCGCTGACAACATAAATCAATTGATGCACGATTGGGAAGCAAAGGAAAAGACATGCACTGTTCGCAATGTGAGCCCACCTGTTGTGACGCCCTCGTGACAATCAGTGAAACTGACGAGAGGCAGGTAAACAAACCGAAACAACATCGGAGCCGTTGGAGAAAAAGTTGAATCTCTAATGAAAAAACAGCCGAGAACAGCCTACACATTGGTGCAGTGTTCTCCAGTATAAATTTAAAAAAGGATCCTACGTGCACCGATTTCCAAAAGATAAAAAACAATGCCAGAAGTGGATAGTTGCTTGTAAGATGGGAAAACGCATAACCTCTAATATGATAGTATGTGGCTGACAGTGGCATCAGGCCATGTTATTTTGGTTTGTTTACCTGAAGTTTCATTGATTGTCACGAAGGCGGTGCAACAGGTGGGTTCACATCGCAGATATGTCACGTCACACAGAATACAGGGAGAAAATATGTATGGAGCTCGAATGTAATAAAAAAGCTATAATGAAATGACTTACGAGTGAGGGAAAAAAATTCTAAGTCTTAGAAAAACGATAAGCACCAGTTATTTTGCACATCAAGAATAAATTGATCTAAGATAGGGTAAACACCACCTACAGTAATTTTAAAAAGCCCTTCCAAAAAAGGTGCTTCATTTTATACATGGACGCGGATATCTCAATAATTGAAAGAAATTTTTTTGATTTCAGAGTAGCGTTAGATAGTAGGGAAAAATTAAGAAAAAAAGGCGTAACACTTGGAGCTCGCCAAATGTTGGGATCTATAAAGTTTTTCCTCGAAAATTTTTTGTGTACCCTACATGTGGTCCCCCATGACTTCTTTTTTACCAGTACAAAAGAGTGCCTATGGGTTGAACCAACTCTCCAAACACGTTTTTACGAGAAATAACACTAGTACTAGCAGGACTGCAAATCCACGAGGTAAAAGTATATCTTGACGATATGAATGCGAAAAGGTTGAACAATTTTTCAGATTTGCTGAATATTATAGAAGATTAATTAAAACTTATGCACAATTGCCCAACCTCTATCCATGCTCTTGAAGAATGGAACTGATTTGAACTGGTGGAAAAACAAGATCAAGCATTTAATATACTAGTGCAAACCTCTTTTCAGCAAACCTGTTTTTACAGCTCCTGACTTATAAAAATCATTCATAATAACAATAGATGTGTCAGATTACGCAAAAGGGACAATCTTTAGCCAAGGTGAAGTATGTAGAGATCACCCATGTGAGTATGCATCAAGATGCTTGAAGGGTAGCGAGCTCCGGTATCCAACATATGAAAAGGAATGATTAGAAATAGTATTTGCAAAGAAATAATTCAGACCCTATCTGTTGGACAGCAGATTCACTGTAATTACAGACCATGAGCCACTTAAACATTTTTTTACTTAAAAAAAATCTGACATAAGATTTAATAGATTAAAAGCAGAGTTGCGAGGCTACGAATTTGATGTAATATATCGTCCAGGTATTTCAAATAGATCACCAGATGCACTCTCTTGAAATCCTGTAATAAAAGAAGGACAGAAAAATTTGTAACTAACGCACCAAGAATTGTATGAACTGGCGGAAGAGCAAAAGAAAGAGGGATGTTGTGACGTGAGTGCACCACCAGCACGAATATTCAAATTACGGACAAAAAGGGACAAAGACGGTAGGTACAGATATTATAAAAAAAAATAAAAATAAAGATAGGCGCTGGGGTCATCACCTGTCACTCTGGCTGCAGAGTTGGTTGACAAGAAAGAGAGAATCCTCGACCCTACAGATACCTATAGAAGACGAGTAAGGGCGCAGGTATGTCAAGTGAGAATGAAAAAAAAAAAAAAAGAGAAAGAGAATAAGCAAAAGGCCTACGCTTACGTACAAGGTGTGCTCCAACAAAATTACAAACAGCATCCAACTATACCGAGTACGGTCAGATCGAGCCGACAAATACCGAAAAGAAGGGTGTAAAGTAAGCCACCTGGTAAGAGTATAAGTGAGAAACAGATAAAAAAGATACGACGGTGTATACGTGAAAAATGAAGCCCAGAAAATGGTGCCAAGTTAAACGAAAACATTGGAGTGATACTTGACGACTCAATAGACAATTTTCAGATGAAAGTTAGCCTATACGTTAGGTGCCAAGATTTTAAAGGTTTCCAGAATAGATGCTTGGGAATCTGATACTACCTCCAATTAACTTCTGAGCTATCTGACGGAAAGTACGACTAACAATTCAAATAGGCCTGGACAGATTTCGAAGGAATTAAAAAACGAGCTCAGGAGATGAAGATAATTACGTAAGCAATGAAAATATTCTATGTAAGCTATTACAAGCAAATAGGAACCCATTGGGAGACGAAAATATAATAAACGATATAATGGAAGAACACAAGAAAAAGAAAAAAAAAATAAATAAAAGGTGAAAATACAATCACGCTTAATTTGAGATAGAATTTCGTGGAGTCTATATACTATTTTGAAACTTATCGAGGAATTTCCAGTAGTAATGCCGGGTAACTGCCTGTTTGACTCACTTATTGTTTTCTACAACTTTCCATTGAGAGCACAAAAACTGCGAGATATGCAACGGTCTTTAAAGTGGAATAGTACGTGTGTTGACTTGGAGAAGGAAGAAAAAATCTTGCAGTCTGATAAACAATGTAATAACAACGACTGTATATTTCTGTTCACGTAGGAATTTAGAAAAATGTTTGCATACATCTGCATGGTACTAAGAAGAGGTTGAAATGCTAAATTTTCAAAAGTCTTACAATAAATGTCTATGAAGAGTATGAACACTTGCATCTCCTTAGTTATCACTTCAGGCCACTCGTTGCCTTAAATGAGCAAAGTGAAGAAGAACAAAATCCAAATGGGAGGGAATCGCTGGTCAGTGACAAACCAGACGTTGAGATGAATTGAGAAATCGAGATAAACAAGCCACTAGAGAAAAAAGGGAAAGGGGATAAGAAAAATGAGTAACGTAAAAATAGCTCCATACACGAGGGTATTCACGAAGATAGGGACACGCCCCCATCCAATCTACCACCACCTCCTGTCTCCTTGAGTAGCTCAGACTCACTAAACAATGAAAGTGTACTATCGAACTTTTTAGGGCTTAAGAAGTACACAGTGTGCAGAACACAGTTACCACACGAAAAACCACCATAACTACCGAGAGACGATTTAAATATTTCATTATTTAGATAATCTAGTATTCATGACGATGACAGAAAGCGTGCTTGATATAAAAATGATAGTATGCACCATGTCCTAACAGAATACTTGGAAGCTTACATCAGTGAGACCGAAAAATGGGACGAGCTACTGCCATTGTGTATGCTTGCTTACAATACGTCAGAGCACAGGATACACACGTTGTGAACTTATATTTGGTCAGCAGACAAAACTCCCATCAAGCCTAGAGACCAGAGGCAAGCCAAACATACACAGAGTTATTGCAAAAAATAGCAAGAATCCTCACATTATCACTAACATTATAAGCAACGACCCAAACACAAAACAAATACCGGTCGAAGTACTACTATGACAGGACGCTGAATACAAATTTTCTTATGGAAGGCAAAATGGTATATAGTATATTAAATGAGCTATCTAAAGAGAAATACGATGATCAGTACAGAGGCCCGTATAAGACAGTCATTACAAGAACCATAATGTGAAATTACAGAGAAACGGGGAAATACGAATAAAATTAAAAAGGCCTTTACATTAAAAGCACCGTGTTTAAAAAACAACGAAATCATATAGGGAACAGTAAGAACAGTAAAAGTCCCAAGAGACATTGGAAATGACTGAGACAAATTTGCTCTTCACCTTAACGTTAACTTACAGATAGTATAATTATTGAAAAATATAGGGCAAGAATAGACTTACACTTTTACACTTCTGCTCTCGAGAAATTTTTCTCTTCCATGGCCCTCGGACGTGCCACGAAATTTGATAATTGATTTAGAAAAATGAGAGTCACAAAAAATAGTGCATACGTATATGTATATAAAAGGGAAAGAAAACACATGTAACCTACCTTTTACTATCCATGGCCCTCGAATGCGCCATGTAAAATAAAAAAAAAATGACATTGAAATTTAAGAATATGTATAATACACACAGAAAATACAGAAATAGTAATAAACAATTGCAATACAAAAAAAAAAAAAAATTAAAAAGTATGCTAAATGAAACATACATGCGATTTATTTTTATTATACGATACCCTAGCCATCCCATATTAAGTGCATTCAAAAAAGAGAAAAAAGAGAAGAATACGTAAGTCAAAAATTTTTATAAGGTAATTGGCTGTATAAAACATTCGGAAAGATAGATCATTGTACAAATAATTGGTCATCATATTTTGCAACCCTTAAAAATGAATTGTTGAAACTATTGTATTCCCATGTAAAAAAAAAATTTTGGAAAAAATAGCAACAAAGTAAAGGAAAATGTAACTGTAAAAAAAAAAATAAATCAAACAACGTATTTAAAAATACACTTGCGGATAAATGGCGTCCACTCTAGATCTGTGTAATAATTAAATTTTAAGGAATGTGAGATAATCGAATTTTTACGAAAAAAAACAGTACATTTCTTACCATGGGCCCAAACTGCAACTGCCACTTTGCACCCTCGGGTCACACTTTGCGCCCTTGGAATCACTTTGGGTCCACGGGCAAAAAAATTATTTGCGCCCCCAGGCCCAAAAGTTATTTACCGGGCGCCAAGTGTGCCCACGGGTACAAAATTTCACTTTGTGCCCTTGGTAAGAAAAACATTATACGCGACTCGGGCACCAACATACAACAATCGCGCCCTTCGAGCGCTCATATTTGTATTTTGTGCCCTAGTGACGTAATGTACCGTTATGCCACTAGAGCACAAAGTTGCACTTTGCGCATGTGGGCGAACTTTACCAACTCCTTTGGGCCCGGAGGGCGGAAAAGTACTTTGTGCCCTAGGGCCCAAAGTAGTCGAAGGGCGCAAAGTTCGCACAAGGGTGCAAAGACTTGCGCTCGAGTGGTGCATAATGTTTTTCTCCTCAAGGATTCAAAGTAAGATTAATTCAAGGATGAGAAGCTTGAAGTAAATTATGCGATACTCATATGTATAATATTTTTTTTTTACATTAATTAAAGAAAAACAAAAATTTGTGATTGACGCATACTAGTGGTGAAAGTTGACAAGAATGAATGTGTGACATGAGTTTGATTACGTCCGCAGGAGTTATGTACAAGATTTAACGTAACATGTGCAACAAACATTGTTATACAGTTTAAAGTAATTGATTTAAAGGACGCGTTGAAGGCTTGTGCACCTGGTATTATTTGCACGTACACGAGCTAAACTTAGTAAATAATGGATGTAAAGAACGTTTTTCCGTTGTTGAAAGTTGCATGTACTCAAATTGAGGTGGTAAATGTATGATTCGCAAGAAAGGTTGTACGGGGTCCAGGGACGGCAGCCCATGGTAGGGGATCAGGAGGCAAAGCCCCCCAACTACAAAGCAATGAAGTGATTGTTCTCAAAAAAAAAAAAAAAAATAGTAGTTTTCCTACGAGTTTGAAAAGTCTTTGTTTGCAAACCGAGAGGTTTGCGGCCTGAGCCGAAGATGAGATCTGTAACGAGGTTCGTAAAGGAGACTTTTTGAACGAGTATCGGAAAACTGCTTTTTCGCCCGAGGAAGTACCAGCCTCTCAAAACCACCCGAGGGCGGAAAAATTAATTTCTATTCCTTAAAAGCTATCATCAAACTTAATTTTATTAAATCTAAAAAATTTTATTTTGAAATTTATAAGATAGTATAAATTAGATGTTTTTTACACTCGTTATATTGCTATGAATGACTAAAACTGTTATATTTCACTTGGGTGTATTAGCAAATTTACTTCTTTAACTGTCTGATTACATTACATTGAAAATAAACTGATTTTAATTTACCGCAGTTCAAAAAGTAAAGAGTCAGACTCCACGAGTTATTTTTATTAGATTCTCCATCTCTATATATGCATTAATGATGCGCTTGTTATTTTTTGTTTGAAGTTACTACAGTTTTACAAAAAGAAAAAAGGAATTTTCGATATGATAAATCCTTTGTCACACGAGTAAAAATTTTTTCTACACACTTTTTAGGAAATCAGTGTGGGAATTTTAATTTTCTGCATAGAAAATAATATAGAATATTATATTAGCATATTATACACACATATCATATTAGCTATACAGTGTTAGGAAAAAAATTATCGACACTCATACTTATTTTACTGCGTCTACATCACGAAAAAATACATTTCTGTGCTTAAAAAATTGAGATTACTTTGCACCCAGAGGGCAGAAAAGTTCCACTTTAGGCCCATTACGAAAGCACAAAAAGTACTTTTCCGCCCTGGGGTGGTTTTGGGAGGCTCGTACTTCCTCGGGCGAAAAAGCAGTTTTCCGGAACTCGTTCGAAAAGTCTCCTTTACGAACCTCGTAACGGACCTCGCCTTCGGCTCAGGCCGCAAACCTCTCGGTTCGCAAACAGAGACTTTTCAAACTCGTAGGAAAACTACCATTAGGCCCTCACTTTGCACCCGATAAGGAGAAAAAAAATTTTTTCAAGTATTTTGATTTAAATAATGAAGAAGTACAGTTTCAATTAGAAATTTTTATTAATCGGGCACTCAGCTATAGTCCCTCAATGATTTTGTGCATAAAGATCCTAATAATCCTTACCTACCAACAAAATAAGCGTCAATAAAAATGTATTATTGTTCAACTGAAAAAATCGTCTGCTTTGCAAAAAAAGTTATGATTGCGTGTGATCGATGTGACGCAACGGTAGAGTTGCAGTTTCGTCGATCTCCAAGGTTAAGCAGCATTTAGCGTGGTTAGTACTTGGATGTGTGACCGTTCAAGTCTCGCCGTTTCGTCTGTGCTGTTGATTCTCGTGGGTCGATTAACTGTTTCTCTGACGCTTCATCTACGTGATCATAGGTGTGACTGTGTTGGCCCTCGTGTTTTTACGTGTTTATACTTATAAACATCTGGTTATAACTCAGGTGTACCGATGGATAATAAACAATATGCTTGTGTTAAAGAAAGCCATGTCAGAGCCCATGGGCGATGATGAATAAAAAAAAAAAGTTATGAATGCGTAATTGATTATGATATTAAGCTTAACAGTGATTGATGAGTAATAACTACTAAGATTTGTGGAAAAACAAAAAAAGTTGTATACAATAAATGTGGAATTAATCTAAACAAAAACGTATATGTACACATACATACATATTTGTAAAGAAAATAGTACATCCGTCTCATAAACAAAGTCAGAAAATTTAAAGAGTAGACGCAGTTCCAGTAAAGATCTGAAAAACCTACAGCAACCATAAGCTTTAAATTACCAGAATAATTTAGCAAAACTACTACTGAAACAGCAAATCCTATCGTCAGTGAATGTCAGACAAACCATGTCAGGAAAAGAAACATACATACCAGTGCAAAAAAAATAGCTTGCTAAATGATGCCGTACAAGGAGATCCGAAACCACAGCACTGAAATGTTGTTGAACAAGAGGGAAAAAATAAGAGGTGCCAAACGTAAACCTTTCATCCTGGATTGAAAACAAATAACCAAAAAATTTTTAACTTAAAATTTTAACGAACTGCCTATAAATTTTCAATCCAAAAATACACACAGTTAAAGGTAAAAAAAAACTAGATGGCAGTGAGTGCTTGGATAGCCAAGTCTCAAGTTATACTTCTATGAAATTGTATAATTATAAATATCCCTTATATGAAACGATATTGTGTACAAAGATGCTGCAATTATCGTTAGAATTAGTATACTTACGTTAGTTGGGTGTAGTTCCAATAAATATTATAAAATTTAATAACTGAACAATTATAAACAATATATTATGGCACAATACAATACAAACAATATGTAGGCTGGCCCGTATAAGTCTTGAAGTTTCATCGAATCTTACTAATATATAAAGTAAATTCGCTAAAACCGTTGTAATCTCTAACCACGAAAACTACTGAACCGATTTTGCTGAAATTTTGCTCACTGATTTAAAATACTTTCTAGATGGTTTTAGTACAGTTTTTATCTTAAAAAATTTAATAACAATAGCAATAAATGAGCTCAAAGTTTTGCAAAAATACGCTAGTTTTTAACTTTAGTTCAGTAAAATCTGCTAGGTGGCGTTGACATAAAATCGAAGCTACCTGCACCATAATTAAATAAGTGTGGTTATAATAGGCCCGAGCGTCTCGATAGTGTCGTAGTTGATCTTCGGCAGTTCATCGAGCTGTATGAAGATAATAGTCTTGCTGCTGGGTAACCCGGTTACGAACGGCATTCTTCTCTCCGGGGGAAGGTACCTAGGTGTCCACCCTGAATCTCGACGAGTGCGACTAAAAAAACAAAATTAATTCCAACCGATGCCGTCTCTGCCACAATATCAGGAGAAAAATCTAGCCAGAGCACAATCTGCACCAACTCTTCAGAGTTGTGTTGCAGTCCCACCATCCCACCTGGTGAAGTTAGAGAATTTTTGGCTACAAATGTAAGCAAGGGAAAACAGCTCTGAGGGGCACGGGCAGCCACAACAGCTACCTTCTTAGTCGTTGCATCCCCGACGCGCTTACCCACATGTTCCCGTCTAACGATGAGCGGTTGGTTATCCGGGGAACTACCCGAAGACGAGATATTCTTTGGTCAGCGGCATACCTCCCTCCATCACAGTCTCCGTACATCGAGACTCCCAGAGTAAGAATCAAGCAACCCGTAGCCAGCTCTTTATTATCAGGAATAATAATAAAGAATAGCCTGGAAGTTTCACCACTGGCACTTTTTAGGGCCATTATAAGTATTTACGTTCCCTACTTAACCATCGATTTCATCGGTTCTTTTTCGGATCCACCTAAGTGTAAACTACCTTGCCAACAAATACATTTTTATAACCATTTCCGGAAGCGATACGTCGACTCAAAGACTATTTTAACTAAAGACGGGCACTATTAGACCAAGTCAGCCATTCACTAGCAGACGTCACCTGCGGAGTTGTTCTTTGCAAGGCTGGAAAACCCGGTAACCAACGACCCTATACTACCCTCTCGACTCTAAGCATTCAACCAGGAATCACTGATCCTCTCCAAGGTCTGCGTTGGGCAAACCTATAACAGCTATGAAGAAAAAAAAACTGGAGCCAACAGGACAGCCTCCACTGGACAAATATCACTAACCAATCTCCCCATCTAAGATCACCAAAACAACTGAATCTGCAAATAAAAAAGATGCTTTAGACACCAACGTCTTCGACGTTATACCGGGAGACGTTGGGAAAGAGCACTACAACTAGCCCCAAAGCTTCGAACTTTGTAATTTTTCTCCCAATCAGTCTGGGTCTTCAACAGCAAGCCAGAGAAGATCACCCTGAGGTATCCAGGCAGTCACAATTGCTGTTAACTGCAGTCAAGAAAGAGTTAACTTAAGAAGCTCACCGGTCTTTTTTAGGGCCATCGGACGTCGAACTACCTTGCCAACAAATATATTAGAACTTAACAAAGTTGACAGAAAACAGCCTTTAGGGGTCACAAAAATTTTAAGCATGCCAAAAGTCGCAAGAGGGTGAATTGGAAGAAAAACTTCAAATGTATCTAATAAATACAATTTTACTTAGGCGTCAAGAAACTGACGCGAAAAATTTATCGAGATTGAAACAGTAGTGTCAAAATCGACAAATAAAGAGTCCATTACGTGAGAGATCAGCTTTTCATTGTACCCTCACAGCAATCTCTGAAATCTGTAAAGATCCCACTTTAGATTTTTAAATAAGTAGAAAATGTATTTGTGTTTTTGTGGCAATATAAATGTAGGGTTTAAGGTCCAGGACTTTGTTGCACTGGTAATAAAGCTGTGAGATATGAGAAAAAAAAATTATTTTTAATATAAATTTTTTGGGGGTTTAAAATCTTAACAGCTTTAAGAAATAGCTGTTTTCGCGAATTACACGGGAGAAACTGTAAATCAACGGCTTCTTATAGCCACCGATTATTTTATGGCATTAAGAACGCACGGTACTTTTAAGCATAAGTATTTTTATTAATTTTTACACCTTATTATTTGACCAAATAAACTATATGGATTCCGAAAAAATATGTTTTTAATTAGAAGATTTTTGTTCTGAGATGTGTCAGGAATATGTGTAAAATTTCTAACTGAAAACGTTTCACATTACATGTCAACACACTACGGTAGTTTATTTAGTAAGTCTCGGGCGAAGCCGAGACGGGGGGCTGCTAGTCTTTCGATAATTTACAAACAACTTTCTACCGCCTATAATGCTCATTAGATCTCTAAATTCATATCTGTAGCATTTGCTAATACACTCTTTTCATATTCGGTACCCAAAATTTAATTGTATCTAAAAATTTAAGACAAACCATACTATAGTACCGTTTTCTTCGATAGCATGGTGTTACATGCTAGTGAATATTCCTTTAGGACGTTCATCACACATAGGTTTTTTTGACGGATATTGTTTAAATAATAAAAGTATACTCAAAATAGGATAAGAAAAACCTAAATACTGCTGATTATTCAAGTGTACCCTTTTTCACATGTTCCATTTTTAAAAATTGCAATTCAACGTGCAACAAACTCATAGAAAATCACTTAAAATTGCATTTATAAAATCTGTATGAATCTTCCAATTTTTGTTTGTATAAAAGAATGCTTTTAGATACACCCGTTTTGATTTCAAATAGATGTCTAACCTTTTTTTTTTTTTTTTTTTAATAACACACCATTTCTGGTGGATAGGTTACTGTACTGGCTGGTTTTCTCTGTTTCCGCTACTACTTTGCTTATCTGTGCTCCTCCCTTCCCTAAAAGTGCACGCTTTTTTCTTACACCTTCTGGCTGATGGATCTCCACTCCTAATCGTCCTTATACATAGGAAACACACGGGAAGTATACATCCCATCGTAACCTGTGATAACGAATCTTGTTCTAATAAAAAAAGAAAAGAAAAGAAAATGTGCCTTTCTCGACGAAAACATACATACATATGGATAGCAATAAATAGATGAAGAACTAATTAGTAGATACGTACATAAGAATTCCTGGTATACTTTGTGTTTGTTAGGGGATGCGTTCAGTAAATTAATGTTTGGAAAAGAATACATATGTAAAAATAATAGAGAAAAGAACATTTTTAGTTATGGGGTGTAATAGATGCTATGTAGGAATAAATAAATAGAGTAGTACGAAACAACAAAACGGGAGGAAAAATATATGAATGCGCGAAACATCTATTGGAGTTACCATAATACCGAACGTGAAACGAACGTAATAATAATAATTAAAATTATACATATACATCATGAATATGTGAGGAACTATTCAGAAAACGGCATTTAAATAAATATTGAGTTAGGATAAGAGCGATACATCATAATCAAATAATTATAAAATTAAAGACCCACAAGGGCATATCTATCATGTTACTTTCTAAGAGGAAGAACGAAAACACGAACAAGATATGTAATAATACAATTATAAACTTGCGAAAAACTAATGAAAACCTGTAAAGAAAAAAATATTTACATCTATATCATACATTTGTGTGAAACGATTCATAAATCGGCTTGTAAGTAAATATTTAGTTCGGGTAAAGGCGATACATTGTAATCAAATAATTATACATAAAATTTGAGACCCACAAAGACATGTATAAGACATATTATAAAGAACCTCGGATGTATATAAAAACACGTCATTTATTTTTTTAAATGATTAATATATGTTACAACACGAACAATATAACACAAACACTACTTAAACAATCATACTAAAGATGGTAGAAAAAACAACGCCGTCAAGGACGGCGACGTAGCGATCTTGGATGTATCACGTACAGAATGGCATATATTACGTGGGATGAGCCACGTCTTATTAGTAGAAGAAAGGTGGATAAGTGGAGAGAGAAAGAGCATAAAAATACCAGCAGCAGTGGCCTGGAGGCTCTAGAACGTAGGGACTAGAAGGAGAGTGGTTGCAATAAGTAAATCGGGACTGCCAAGCGCCTTTCCTCAAGGAAATATAACAATTAAGTAATTTATTTTTTTTAACATTCTTGTTGTTATTAACAATCCCAAGTCATCAGAATCCTATGCAACAAAGGGTTTTACAGAGAATTTTTTCCATTTATTTGTCGTAGTGACAATGCAAAAAGTAGCCAATAATAGCAATTTTTTATTTTTTTAAGACTTATTCTACTATTTTCTAAAATTTAAAAAAATGCTCTGTGATAGAAAAGAATGTATGTTTGGGGTAAAAATTTTATTATTAGGGTGGGTTTAGTTACATATTTCAAAGGGTTTTTTTCTAGAATTCTTTTATAATTATAAATGTCTTCTTTCATAGCAATTTTTACGTATTTTTCATTGACAAGTGCTTTTTTATTAAAATTTTTTGCCTTTCTTCGCTTACTGGTCCGAAAAAAAAAAAAATAAATAAAAAATTCTTAAAATCATGTTTTGGCTGATCACACTTACCTAGAGTTGTCGAGAGACCTGAAATTTGTCATAAAACATCTTTTATGGTACCTTTCGATCTAAAAAATTAAAGTGAAAAAATCTTTTATATCAGAGTAACAGAAATGTAAGTATGGTAACAACTAAATTTATCAATGATACTGACAAAACAAAACGTCGGTATCAGAAATTTGTGACGAAGAAAAAAAAGATACACTTCCACTAATAGAGAGATAAAAGTTAAAACTTATAATAATAAATCATAGACCAGTAGTCAGATAATATTGAGCAGGAATATAGAAGCACAGATATTGACAGGAGTATGAGGAATTAAAGATTAAATAACAGAAACTGGGTTCTGAATGGTTAAAATTTACATGCAAAAAACCTTTCGTAAAAACTGTTTTCGATAATTTTTCTGAATATTATACTGGCTCAGATTTTGATGGAAACTAATATTCCTTAAAGTTCCTATCAAACTACAACACATTGCGACGTAATAATAAACGTTATGATAGTTTTTGTTACAGAAATAACCGTTATATTTACTTATTATTTGTAAAATTTTCATGTTACCTAGAAATTTGTTATGCAATATAATTTGTCATTATATATAATGGCACAAAAAGTTACACTTAAAAAAAATTAAGTGAAAAAAGAAGAAAAGACAAGGGCAAATATTTTCAGGGATATAAATAAACAGCTTAAATCACAAAAAAGCTATCTCAAAACGAGGTCAATAAGTGAAAGTAGAAAGTTATAAAAAGAGAGTACAGAGTACAGGAGACAATCAGTAATTAAACGGGATGAAGATGTTAAACTATGTATTTTTGCTGAGAATACATGTGTATGGATGCAGAAAAAATATAGATACAGATACACAGATAATAGTGAACTATAAAAATATCTAACATCAAGTAAACAAGCAAAGCCATGAACTGAGATTAATGAAAAGCATGATCTGGTGATGCACGAGCTCTCATTCTGTTGGTGTTACTATACTGAATATACTGATTTTTTTTGCTTTTTCTCATGATTGGTTAAGTAAGAATCTGTTGTGATCTATCAGCTCTTCACTCTGATACTGTGTGTCTGTTAGTGTATCTCTAGGATGGTTTTTTTTAAAACATAGCTGTTTCCTAGTGTGACTCATGTACCCTATAAATACTATTAGCTAATGTCCATCTTATATCAAAAATCTTGTGGTTATTAAAATTATACATCTATTATGCATGATAGTAAATCAACGATTTTAGAATTCTCACCATGAGACAATAAGTGAAGCAGCNATAGCTGTTTCCTAGTGTGACTCATGTACCCTATAAATACTATTAGCTAATGTCCATCTTATATCAAAAATCTTGTGGTTATTAAAATTATACATCTATTATGCATGATAGTAAATCAACGATTTTAGAATTCTCACCATGAGACAATAAGTGAAGCAGCACAGCACACTTTTTAAATTTTATTTCTTTTTCGTTAATTAATTACAAAAAAAAAATTTCTTCCAGATTTAAAAAGAATGCTTTTAGATACACCCGTTTTGATTTCAAATAGATGTCTAACCTTTTTTTTTTTTTTTTTTTAATAACACACCATTTCTGGTGGATAGGTTACTGTACTGGCTGGTTTTCTCTGTTTCCGCNTTTATTTATTCATCATTGGTTTGTTACTTTTGCAATAAGTGAATAATTGTTCATACAATTCTTTGGTTTTTTTTTAAATTTTCAAAAATTAAAAAGAAATTTATTCTGTATTGCATAAAAATACTATAATTGATTGTTATTGCGTTTTATTCTTTCATATTTGTTCTATTCGTAATTGACGTGATTCTTTTACTTGAGGACATTCATCACAGTAAGCGGAAAAAAAGTTCAGGAAAACGAGAGGAGCACAAAAATATTTAGTAACGCTGGCAATTATTTTTTTTATATGTATATACTTGCATACACGCTTTACACGCATTAGTGGACAGTGGAGGCTTGGGTACCCAAGTATAAAGTTATACTTCTATGAAATTCTATGGCAGACAATATATGAATATGAATATACCTCCAATTAAACAATATTTTGTACAAAGTAGATGGTGCAATTATTGATTATAAACACTATACTACATGAATAAGAAAAGTTTTAATTATACTTATGTCACGACGTGCTACCACCATCACCAGTACAAGACTGTGTGCTTTCATCGAATCTTTTGATAATTTTAAAAGAACTTTCTACCACCTACGCTGATTACATCTCTAACTTCATGCTCACATCTGTAAGATACGCTTATACACTTATTCCTAGTCCATATTCAATATCCAAAATACAATTGTATCTTTAGATTTTCCTGTTAGGTTAAGAAGAACTATCTTGTAGTACCGTCTCATCTTCAATAGAGAATAGTATTTATTTCATGCTAGTAAATATCACTGCTGGACGTTCATAACACATAGGTTTTTTGAAAAGTAGGCAGCTCGTTTAACTATACACTTTTTTTATACATGTCTCATTTTAAAAAATTCTCAATTTTAAATGTAACATTATGAATGGATCAGGTAAAATTTCATTTATATGATTTGTAGAAATCTTCCAATTTTTTTTCTATGGAAGATTACTTTGAAATAAACCTATTAAATTTTTAAATACATTCACAGTTATTATTTTTTAATAAAACAAGAAAGAACGTATCGAGTATGCGTGAAAGCATACATGTAAGTATATCTTTTTTTTTTTTTTTTTATAGTGCTCTACGTCCGGCTCTTTTAATAAGGACACTACTATGGGCACTTAGCACTTTGTAGAAGGAAGGGAAGAGGGATGGGAGGCCTCCCATTACTGGGAGGGGGGTAGGGGGAAATAAGGCAATTTTTGCTGCGAGAAGGTCGCCTAAGCCCTCCTCGAGGAGCATTGCGTGGTGAAAAAGCACATGTAAAAGTCACAGAGGTACTTGCCCGATAAGTCGCACTGGCCGAGAATCGAACCACGGTCTCCCACGTGCCAATCCACGACCTAGCCGACTGAGCCACCGCGCACTCGTAAATATATCTATGCAGGAAAAATAATTGCCAGCATTGCTCCATATTTTTGCGCTCCACTCACCTCTCCAAACTTTTCTTCCGCTAACTTTGATAAACATCTATAAGTCAAAAAAATCATCTTAGTCGCAGATAAAAAAATTGTGAAAGAATAAAGCACAATAAAAATTACTTAATGAATTCATAGAATACAAAAAAGGAATGTACAGTAAATAAATATTGGCATTCAAAATAAGTAACAAACCATATCATGACAAGAAGTAGGGTAGGATGGGGCAATCGGATCACTTTTTCACAGCCTCATTTTTTAAACACTATTACTGGAAAGATATTTCATTTATGATTGCTCCACGAAAGCCGGTCCGATAGCCCCTTTTTTTAAATTTTCAATTTTGAAAAAATTCGTTGAAATTTTTACGAGTAATTGAATTTATCGACATTTCCCATCCAACTCACGATTGCGAAGGCAACTAAAATTTTTCAGTTAAAAACTACAGTTTTTAGAAACATTGTCACATGTAGCAGTTGAAAAAAAGTGCCACCTCAACCAGGACTTGAACCTGGAACTCTTTTCTCGCCAGGACAGCGCGTTACCAATTTCGACATCGAGGTCTCGGCGATTCCTCTTCTCGAATTGCTACACTTAATACTTTTTCGGTAATTTTTTCAGTCTGACGCTTTGCTCATATGGTATGTAAGAATATTAGAATTAGAATTAGAATTACATGAACTAATTCATCGATCGCACTCCTGATGGACTCTTGACGACTCTTGTACTTTATGTCATAGCTGCAGAAGATATCCCAACTTGAGTTTATTACTAAGAAAAATAAAAGTAGGTGCAACGCTACATTGTTTGAAGGCATAAAAAAGTCGATTATCGACTTCTTGGAATCGAACAATTATAATATCTTAATTAAACGATATCTTTTGCAACTTTAGAATCGACTAGTTCACTAAAGCAAATGACATCAAATCAAATTTCTAACAATAATTTACTCTTATCTGTCTGGTGTAGCTTCTGATGACAGGCTGATTATATAATATTCTAGAGACTAAAAGCCGTATGCATCAGGCTGTTACGTTTCTTATACCAAGTGTGTATACTAATATCAGAGTTTTTTTTAAAAATAGCAGTCTCCATTTTTAGTGCTTCATTAATTACGGCTCAGGATAAAACCAAATTTCTCCCTCTTTAAGCCTTAATGTGGTATCAGCTACTTTACGATAGAGCTGTACTCCTCGCCAAGCACGTTTGAATCTTTTTCTTTCAGCATTCCTCCACCGCATTTCTCCTTCTGTTTTTAGCCACAATACTAATATAATCTTCTTCGATGTTTTTCGAATCATGTCTCATCTGACAATGTATTTTTAATTTGGATTCTATCTATATTTTTCAAAAACTGCTTAACGTGCTTATATCCACCACTAGGATGATTATTCAATGAATCTTTAGAAAAAGAAACTTTTCATAATAGCTTGAAATTTTCAGTTATCTATTTCATACTTAAATCTGGTGAGCCTTAACTAGTCAGTGACTAACGACTTATCACAATTCTTAGTTGCATACTAAACATTTTTAATTGTCTCATTTACCAAAGACTCTTTTCCATATTATACCCTTTGATCTGCCTCAAACGACATGATTTTATAAAAGGGTGCTCTATGATTACAAATCTTCTATTATTTACTACCCATGCAAGTTGATTATACTTTCTTAGATATGACAAAGGCCTTCGATAGTATCGCTCACCATGCTAATACATCTGGAATGAGAAGACTCGAACTGGGCAGGCTAGAACATCACTGGAAATAGTTCTATTTCTCTTCCTACGTCTCATGCTTCATCAAAGAGCTTTATTTCCATTGACGACATCAAACTGTTAAAAATGATTTCCTTTTCTGATAATGTACTAGTCAAGATTCCACTTATACCCAGATAAGCGCGTTTCAATTTCTATTTCTAGGAAGAAACCCCAGAAACTTACTTACTATATCATATAAAACGTACCTTTATGTAATGTTAGCTCTATATCTACCATGGACATTACTCTTGATTTCGAATAGTCCATATATCAAATCATCTAGACACGATGACAGCTACTACCTTCAGAATACTTGGCTTCACCCATGGAGCCACTAGAAATTTCACGAAATAAGAATAAAAAATATACACTTTTAAATATTAATGTATGCCACATCTTACATATTCATCTACAATTTAGTCTTCCCTAATAATAGTCCAATATCTCCCAACACAAAAGTATACTATACCGAGTCCTTCGCTGGTTAAAATGGCTATTTCTCCGATTGTATCGACCACAATCGTACTACTCTAATGTCATGTATCTCTTTCCTAGATGCTCGTACATTGCACACCTATTATGATTGTGTATTTATATTTAAACTCAAAAACAGTTTAGTATACTGTCCAAAACTTTTATCTCTTTTATCTTCTAAACTTATTGAAAAAACTCACTCTTTGAACTACACTTATTATGCCCCAATCTTCATCTAAGAAGATTTTAAAACTCCACAATCCAGAACTCACCTAAAATTCACAACATAAAAGTTTAGAATTAAATCTTTATACATGTTTGCTAGCTGTTTAGTCTTCATACTCAATGTTAGAAGCACTCTTCCAGTCGATATAAATTCTACATTTTTATAGCTTACGTATTTGTTTTGATATTCGAATTACGTAATAAAATTTGCGAAAACTTTTTTACTTTATTTGTAATTTTTCAACTATGTAACCATGATATGTTAGCATCTGCGTCTCCGAACGAAACGTTTACTTTTTCTTCAATATGCAATTGGACCCATGAGCCGTTAATAAGTAAGTAAATAAATAAATAAATGACATGAAGGTATAGCAACTTACAATAAGAAATAGACATAGATAAACGCTGGGATTATTTTGGAATGTGAAAAGAGAATCCAAACATCTTTGAGCCAGAGTCTGTATCTTAATTTCAGCAAAGATTGTTTCTAACATTTAAAAGACATGTAAAGAACGATCTTGGAATATATATAAATATATGTATGTATGTATGTATGTATTTATGTACGTATGTATGTGTTTCATATATAATATATGTAATTATGTGTGCATGTGTGAACTGAGACCTATAGATGTAAGTTTTACTTTCAAAGATCGTCTAATACAAATGTTTCAAATAATGCTATATGCAAAGTTTTCCTCTTTGAAGTTAGTAAAAGATTCATCAGTAGATCAATTGTTTTAATGAGCAGAAATGATTCGATTCTTATCATTATATGTTCTAGGTGATGAATGCAGAAGTAATTATAACTTTAAAATAAAAGAAACACTATGAACAACGTCAAAATAGAATTTTAAGCAAATTGTAAAAATTAAAATAATAAGTCAAGACAACATACCTTCTTTCAGATAACACTCAATGAATGGATTGCCAATATGTGATATTGGACAGCTACATAGTGGACTGTGATTGACAGCTTTACATACGGCCTTTACTCCGCAGACGTTCTTCTGACAGGGATCTTTGCATCTGTAGTTCACACAAGCTTTGTCACTCGGGCAGTCAGAACTAAGTACGCATTCTGGATGACAGCCAGCCACATCTGCTGGATCGCCCTGCATTCCGGGTAAGCAGTGACATATTGCTTTGCCATTGTCATTCTCGCATGTTGTTTGAGGTCCACATATGTTCGGAAGGCATGGGCTTGTCAATACTGTGGATTCTTAAATATTTATCTCAATGCTCATTTATAAAATTTTCTAAAAAAAATAATTTATATAATAACACTTTTCTTTCAAGTATTTCATGATTTACTTTCGATAACTTTTACTAGTTTCATGGTTAAATAATTGTTTTAATAATTTTGACTTCTAACAATTCTAATTAATTATAATGGAGTCAAGGGCACATATACTAATTGAAGAACTTGAGTCTGTCAATTTTTTTAATAAGTTGAAACTACCTAATGTCTACGGCTCTCTTCTGGCTTGAAGGAGTACCTAAAAATGTGATCTGCTTGCAGCCAATACAGGGAATCGTAATTTTTTGGAAATAATAAAAATCATATCATCTAAATAATAACTAACTAAATTATCCTGACAGTTTATAATTAAATTTTATCTCACGGATTAGTTGCCAATAACATTTATTATTATTTAATTATGGAGGAATTCTTAGTACTACAAATGAGAGAAAGCTGAGCACGAAGTGACTAGTACGGCATGGTTTGGTGTGAGCGCTCGGCTAAATCCAACACAACTAACATCTCTTTAACGATATGGCTGGATCTTTTAATTTTAATAGAATTCTTTATGTATTATTAACCATAACATACTTTTTTTTTTTTTTAATAAATTTGATACAGTAAAGACTTCATGTCTCATGATAGCGTTTCCGTAAGATCCTGTGTATAAGCATTGAACCTTACGATTGATTTTTCGAAAATCATGTGGCTTGCCACTCTCAAATTTTAATGTTATAGGAGGCTTCAAATTAAAAGTGTTATATTTTTTGAGCCATCAAGAATTTATTTTTGCTCCAACCCTCTGATTAATTCATTGCAATGAACTTTAAAGTTTTTATTAATTTAAGGCAAAATTTGTTTTTGAACTTGATTTTATAAAGTCAATCAGCTTATAGTTTAAAATTAGTATATTTTCTTTGACTAAATAACCTTACTCTTTTAGAATTTCTAATGAATCATTGAAAGTAAGTAATGAAAATGTTTTAAATTACCTTGTATTGGAGTAATGCAAGCATTAAACGGATCTCCAACTTTGGGGTAAGGACAGCTGCATATAGGCTCATGATTCGAAATGCTACAAATAGCGTCAATGCCACACGTTCCATCGCATGGATCCTGACACTTGTGTCGGAGACAAGCTTGAGAGTTTGGACAATCGCTGTTGACCAGGCATTCAGGGTAGCAGCCAACATAAGGGTCCCCTCTATGATTGGGTAGGCATTCACACAATGCCAAGTCGTGCTGTTCGCGGCAATAGGTATTAGATCCACAGGGTGATGGTGAGCAAGGTCGTTGTAACGTTGTCTGTTGTCCTGGTTCTATAAAATTTTAGCAATGGAGTTTAAGATCTATTCAGAATTTAAATGTTTACAAGCAGTACCATGCATGCTAAACATAAAGGATCAACGCAATAGTTTTTATGTACACAAAAAGTTCACGTATGTTGCACCTTAATGAATTGAAAAAAAACTTTTTTGTTTGAAAATTTTTTATCTGTTTACTTTCAAAAATCTTTGATAAGCATTGTTTTAAGTCTTTAATAGAATAACAATTCATCGTTATAGCAGGTAAAACAAAGTGATTGAAGCGCCTATGGTGAAAGAAGAGCGTAATTTCGAGACATTAAAAGCCTTAATGTATTATAGGCTGTACATAATATGATTTTTAAACTTATTTAAGTTGCTAAAGATAAATATAGTAAAAGTCATGTGAAGCGTATGTTTTACAGCTCCTTTGTTGAGAATAAATTAAAGTGGATAATGAAATGTATGAAACAATTAGTAAACAAAATAAAGCCGACATAAAATCTTACACTAATATGACTGAGAAGTACGTCATTTACAGTAATATCAACTCGCGTTACTTTTCAGTAATGATCAGTGCGTACTGCTGCAACCCTAAAAAATAGAATTTATGTTACTAACTTTGAACTTATCTTCTTTTCTTTGTAAGGTACCATAGTGTTACTTTACTTTACATTAAAACTAAGGAATAATTAAATCATTTGCTTTCATTATGATTCTCATAGTTTTTACGTTAAGTAGAGTTATTAAGTAATCTACTTTAATTTTTTTTTAATCTATACCCAATACATTAGGTCCTCAAATGTCTCGAAACTACTCACTGTTCCGGAATTAGATAGCGCCAATATACTTGCACATAGCAAATACATTGTAGAAGTTATTCATAACAAGAAAAGGTTTATCTCTAAATTTAAGAATTTTTTGAGTTTATACTAAAATCTATGTTCTATTCTGTCTTACTTTAGGATCTGTCTTTCAATTACAAGTAATTAATATTTATTTTTAAGTGGATAAATTTGGGTGTAAAAGAATATCTTATCTGATAAACAATTATAATACAATCATGTAAAATGTGAGGAAATTCTAGAATGCTTATTTTAACAATCTTCCATCGTCCGTATGAGCAATTCTTAGTACCCTATTATGCACATAAATGAACATCATTATTATATACAAATAATACACTTTTAAATAAATTTTAATACAATTTAACTATTAGCATGCAAATATGTGCAATTGACATTTATATAAATATGAAAAAAGGAAAAATTGTTGTGTTTAAAAAAGTTACATGCAAAGATAGACGAGAAAAAGTCATATATTTACAAAAAGTAAAGCTGTATATTAGTTTTTAAAATTAAGAAAACTATGTGTAAAAGTGCGCTTAATTTATAAGATAATTAGATTCATGGATATCTGAAACATTGAAAGTATATTTTCGGGAGTAAAGATACATACTTAATATGCATATAAATTCTTATCAAATATTATAAAAAATAAAAAAAATAAAAAAGAGTGTTCAAATTGATGGATATTAGTTTGAATCTTACTTCTCATTGGACTACAGACAGTAAAAGGATCGCCTTCAAATCCTTTGGGGCAATAGCAGCGGGCTTGGTGGAGTACGGCTGTGCAGAAAGCTTGAATGCCACACTGGCCGGGACAAGGGTCACGGCATTTGAGTTGGATGCAGGCACGATTATTAGGGCAGTCGCTATTGACAGAACATTCAGATCGACAGTCTTGATAGCCTGAACCAAAGTAATCAGCTAAGCATGAGCAAAGGGGCTTGATGCCATCGGGTGTTAGCCTACACTGACTGTTTGCCCCACAGGGAGAAGGTTTGCATGGGTTTGCAGGTCTTGGGTACTCCAGTGCTTCTGGACAGGATAAAAACATTTTTTTGTGCTAACACTATCGTTTTGAGAACGATTGAATTATTTTTTTACTATTTGCAATTTTTTACAAAGTAATGAAAAATATCATAGGTTTTTCTAGTTGTCATTAAAAAAAAAAAAACTTTTTTCTAGGATTAAATGAATGGGGTTGGGATCAAAGCGTATACAATAAATTACTTACTGATGAGATAGCAATTAAGGAAGGGGTTCCCAGTGTATTCAGATGGACAGCTGCATATGGGATTATGATTGCGTACAACGCATAATGAGTTTGGGGCACAAGAATTGACGCAAGGATTTTGGCAACGCTGACTTATACAAGCACGTGACTGTTCGCAATCTGAACTCATAAGACATTCAGGTCTACAATTTGGTGGAACACCAAAGAAGTTAGGTAAGCAAGAGCACGATGCTTGCTCAGAAACTTCGTGACATACGCTGTTTGGTCCGCACGGTGATGGTGTACAAGGCTTGGTTTTTGCTCTTTCTGTAGGTCGTAATAAAAAAATATAAATTGAATCGCCATTTTCTAGCTCGTTTTTCATTGAAATAAAAATGTTAACTTGATTTAACGTAATGTAATCTTTTAAAACAGAGGCAACTGTGAACTTACTAATAATTAATTCACACAATGTGAGAGGATCGCCCTCATAATTATCAATACAACTGCAAGTTAGTATGTGATTAATAACATTGCATTGAGCGTTTTGTCCACAAATTCCAGGACAAGGATCAACACACTTGTAATTGATGCAAGTTTTGTTTGAAAGACAATCGGAATTTTGGATACATTCAGGTCGGCAACCTTGATTAGGGTTACCAAAATATCCAGGGATGCATGTACATATTCCATTATCGCAAAGAGTATTAGATCCACATAGTGAAGAGTAACATTTGTCTTCTTTGACAGGATCAACTACAAAATTAGGAAGGGCTTAGCTAACAAAGCATTTGTAATAAAAAAGTATACATGTGTTTATGCATTATAAGTGGAATAAGTTAGTAAGAATCCAATTTATTTATTATCTTTGCTAGAGATATAATGCTCAACAAACAACTCATTGAACTATAAAAATTCACCAAACTTACACTGGGGTTGTCTCATTTGACAGTTAGTAAATGGATCACCGGTGTAACCATCGAAACAAATACAAATAGGATTGTGATTGACAACAAAGCAGTTAGAGTTGAAACCACACGACCCAGGACATGGGTCTTTACATTGTCCTTGTACACAAGCTTGGTTACTATTACATTCTGAGTTTATTTGACATTCTGGTCGACAGTTCGGTGGTGATCCTATGTATTTTAGAGAGCAAGAGCAGAATGGATATCCACCTGTATCTCGACATATTGAAAAGGGTCCACATGGGTTGGGAATACATGAGTTCACTTTTTCCACGGAAGCTATGATGCACATTAAATTAGTAAAATTATTTAACATGGCGTAAAAATATCATACATATGTATTAGTTGACATAGTGTTTCAAGGATTTTATCGTAAATTCCTACTTATAATTTCTTCATTAAATAACCTTTGCTATAATTTTTGTATTTAATTTTGGAAAATCGTTATTTTGGTACATCTCATATCTCTGGCATTACCCTTTTCCGCTGCGTATAAACCAGAATTCGTTCTTACTGGTACATTGTTTAAAACTAAAAAAATGCATGTGACAATTCTAGGTAACTGTTTTTTTCCACTTTCTAATCTCAAAATAGCACCTTTGCTTTTAGATTTTTATGGGGAAAAATAGTATACGAAACTCGTTTGAAAAGGCTTCTTTAAGAATCTCGTTACGAGGCTCACCTTTGGCTCATGCCGTAAGCCTTTCGACTTGTAAATCAAGGCCTTTTCAAACTTGTACGTAATATAAATTATATGTTTTATTAAAGTCTCAATGTATATTTAGGTACAACTTTCCAATTATTCCAATATGATGTAAAGTTACCATAATCAAGTAAATCAAAAACTCAAACGACTAACGAGTAATATTTAATCTTGACCATTAAACTGTTACTTGAACAAATGTTATATAAGTTTTATTATATTAAGTAAATGTCAAGTTCATGTGTAAAACAATTTCAGAAACTTACTAGTTTGATTAAAGCATTGTACAAATGGATCGCCGGTTTCATTAAGCATACAGCTACAAATTGGGCTGTGATTAATAACTTCGCATCGAGCGTTTTTACCACAAAGTTCAAAACATGGATCTATGCATTTTTTGTTAACACAAGCACGATTTGAGAGACATTCTGCGCTCACAATACATTCTGATCTACATCCATTAGGCCCTTCACGATAAGGTGGTAAACATGTGCAACTTGCTTTACTCCCATTATTGCGGCACAAACTATTAGGCCCACATGGTGATGGAATGCATGGGCTTGGTATAACAGTAGCTGTGTATAAAAAAATAAGTTGAAAAAAAAATATTTACAGCGAAATAAGCAAAACATAAAAAAAAATTTTTTTCAACTTAAAAAAAATCAAGCTTACGCCGTAGTGCAGTTTCAACGCAACGAATGAAAGGATCTCCACTGTAACCGATAATACAATTACATAGGGGCAAATGATTAACAACTTGGCAAACTGCATTTATTCCACAGCTTCCAGGGCATGGATCTTGGCATTTCATTCTACTACAAACTAAATTGATGGGACAATCCGAATCAACAGTACATTCAGGTTTGCATCCTTCGTATGGATTCCCGTAATAATTAGAAAAACATGAACAGATGGCCCCACCGTGAGTTTCACGGCAAATGGCATTGGCACCACACGTAGATGAAAGACACACTTGTTTATCATTTAGAAATGGAGTTACTAAAATAACAGGAAAAAATAAATTATTACTTCTTGTAGTTGAATAACCATTAATGTCTATAGTTTCAATAAGTAAAAAAGTGTGCCATTATTAAAAAAATCTTCAGGCTTTGAATAGCACTATATCTTTATAAAAAATGTAAATAAGTTAAACTCAATTTTTTATTTAACAGAAATCACTATTATTTTTTGATGCTCACTTGTTTCCCTAACGCATTGTATGAAAGGATCTCCAGTGTAACTATTTATGCACGTACAACTTGGTGTGTGACTAATTACTGTACATTCAGTATTAATACCACAAGAGCCAGAGCAGGGATTCTTACATTTATAATTAATACAAGCTAATTGACTAGGGCAGTCACTATTGCTAACACATTCAGGTCGACAATTTGGTGGCATTCCAATAAAGTTGGGTAAACAAGAACACGATGGCAGATTATTCACTACCTGACACTGTGCTTTTGGACCACAAGGGGAAAGTTCACAGAGATTTTCTAGTACATTAGTTATGATTGCTGAAATATAAATAACTTAGTTTCCTAACAAGGATTTTAACAAAATGGTTTAACAGAAATTTTATAACACTTATATCCTTACGCAGTAGTAGACATTGTATAAAGGGATCACCAGTATATTTAGGAGGGCAGCGACAAATTGGAGAATAATTAACCACTGTACATACAGCTAATAAGCCACAAGATCCTGGACAAGGGTCAGTGCATTTTAAATTAAGGCAAGCTTTGTTCCTTGGGCAATCTGAATTCACAACACATTCTGGCCTACAGTAGGGTGGAATACCTATATAACCTGATATACAGGTACATATAGGTTGGTTATTAACTTGTCTACAATGACTATTTGGCCCACAAGTTGAAGGATAACAGACATCTGGTACATCAGGAACTAAAAATTGTATTTATTTCATAACTAATAACAATTATGTGAACATTTAAATGTAACCCAATAGTATATCTAAGCAAACCTTCAGTAGGTATACACTTTACAAATGCATTGCCAGTCATATATTTTGGACAACTGCACATTGGTAAATGATTTAAAACTATACATTCTGCATTTGATGCGCATATACCAATGCAAGGATTTATACATTTGTTACGTATGCACGCTTTGTCATGTAGACACTCATTATTGTGAACGCATTCTGGACGGCAAATTTCGTATGGATTACCGTTAAATTCAGGTAGACATGAGCAAATTCCATTATGACATTGTGCATTTATTCCACAAGGATAATGATAACATTCATTTTCAAGAACAGTTGCTATAATCACAAGTATATTTATTAATTGTATGAATTTTTATTCTTGTATAAGGCTGTATCTTTGGTTGTATAATTATATATTTTATGTTTAATGTAATAAGCAGAAACTGTGCAATTGAATACGTGTTGAAAACATTATTATGAAATTATGAATCATGCCATAAAAATGTGTATTAATATCTTCTTGAACACGTCTTTATGACTTATTAGTCATAAAGCTTGTAGCAAAAAAAATATTTTCAATAAATTAAAGTTTATAGTTTGGTTGCTTGTATGTTATTTAATACTTACATTCTTGATACGGTTTGATGTGGCAACTAGTAAATGGATCGCCAGTGTAGCCGTCCAGGCACATACAATTAGGTGTATGGTTTACTACAGAGCAGTGAGCACTCAAGCCACATGAACTGGGACAAGGATCTCTACATTTTTCTCTGATACATGCTTTATTGCTAGTGCAATCTGAATTGATTGAGCATTGTGGCCGACAGTTTGGTGGTATACCAATATAATTTTCAATACATGTACATATTAGCTCATCACCAAGTACTTTACATAGTGCATTAGGTCCACAAGGGGATGGAATGCATAAATCTTTATTAAACTCGGGTTTAACTACACACAAAACATTAATTTAGAATCATCATTTGTTTAATGTAAGAGTAACAATTAATTAGACATAGTTGGAGTTTACCGATGAGTTCATAACAATTTCTGAATGGATCACCAGTCATGCCATTTGGACAAATGCAAACTGGACTATGATCGATGACTTTGCATTGAGCATTAATGCCACACGTTTCTACACAAACATCCTTGCATCTCTGATCAATACAAGCTAACTCTGCATTACATTCTGAGTTTAAAATACACTCTGGCCTACAGTTTGGAGGACTGCCACTGAATTCTGGTCGACATGTACAAACTACTCGACCATTATTTTCATGACACATGCTATTTGGTCCACAAGGAGATGGATTACAGGGATTGCTGACTTCAGCTGTCGTTATTCAAATAGTTTAATCCAGCATCGGTTATTAGGAACTTTTAATTGAAAACTGCTGTATACTTACGTTCATTATATATTTCAAAAGTACATTGCGTATATGGGTTTCCTGTGTAACCTGGCATGCATGTACAAAGAGGAAAATGATTGACAACTTGACACACTGCACTTATTCCACATCGACCTATACATGGATCTTGGCATTTAAATCGAATGCAAGCCAAATCTGCTAAACAGTCAAAATCTCCTATGCACTCTGGACGGCATATCTCGTAAGGGTTTCCAATATAGTCAGATAAGCATGAACAAGAACCAACAGCATTATTATTTTCTTTGCAAACTGCATTTATTCCGCAAGGTGAAGGCTCACAAGGTTGAGAGGGATGTACTAAAATTTAATGATATTTGTGAAAGTATTTTTAATTTTAGAACGACAAATCGATAGATTTATACGTATGCTAAACTTTCTTACATTGGTTTTTGGTACATTCTATGAAGGGGTCACCGTTAAAGCCATTGAAACAAGTACATGATGGAATGTGATTTACTACCCGACATTCAGTATTTTTTCCACACGAATTAGGACAAGGATCTTGACATTTTTTATTAATGCAACTTAAATCTAAGTCACAATCATCATTATTTATACATTCTGGCCTACAGTTTGGTGGAGAGCCAATAAATTGTGGAATGCAAGAGCATAAATAACCGACTTCATCATTTGTCACTTGACATAGTGAATTTGGACCACATGGTGATGGTGTACACGAATCTTTTATGTCTGAAGGAGAGATTTTGACAGCTAAAATAATAGTAAAAATGACTAACAAAGTAATGAAATGCATTACAGAAAAAAGAAAAAAAATGTAAGTAATCGGCTTACATTTTGGTTGACATCGGACGAACGGGTCACCTGTAAATTTTGGTAAACAGCTACAAATAGGATTGTGATTGATGACTTGACATTGGGAAAAAACTCCGCATGCTCCTATGCATGGATCTCCACATTTTTTATTGATACAAGCTTGACTTTGAGAACATTCAGAGCTTATAAGACACTCAGGCCGACAAGATGGAGGACTACCAATAAAACTAGGTGCACATGAACAAACAGCCTGTTGATTATTTTCTCGGCATATACTGTTAGGACCGCAAGGTGATGGCAAACATGGATTTGTGATATTTGGAGCTGCAATAACATTTATCGGTAATCATATTATTTAAAATAAATAATCTAGTAGTGTTTTAATTATTTTGAATAAAAAATTTTCATAACAAAAATGTTTGGCGTTAGTTGATATAAGCATTTTGATTACCTTATCAATATTTAAAAAAAAAATTTACCTGTAAATTTAGTACAAGATAAAAAAGCATTTCCCGTTGTACCATCAGAACAACTACAAATAGGTATATGTTTATAAACTGTGCAATCAGAATTATCAGCACACACTCCAGAACATGGATCTTTACATTTTCTTTTGATACAAGCTTCATTGAATGGGCAATCCGAATTTTGAACACATTCAGGTCGACATTCAACATACGGATCGCCTAAATATTCTGTGGTACATGTGCAAATGCCATCTTTGCACTCTGCATTTAGTCCACATGGTGATGAATTACAGAAATCATTGATGCTTGGTTGAACTATAAGCATTGAATAAAAAATAAAAAAGATAACATCGTAAGGTTTTTAATCATTGAGCCATCTTTGATTACAAAAGTCAAAAAAAGTCTTACTTTCCAATGGTTGTGGGACGCAATTCAAAAATGCATCTCCAGTATATCGTTCAGGACATGTGCAAACTGGTATGTGATTGATTGCTGTACATTTAGCTTGTAAACCACAAGAACCTGGGCAAGGATCTCCACACTTTCCTCTTATACAAGCTAAATTGCTAATACATTCAGAGTTAATGATACATTCTGGCCGACAGTTAGGTGGAAAACCAATATAATTATCTAAGCAAGTGCAAGCAGGAACACCCCTGATATTTTGACATGTGGCAAATAAACCGCATGGCGAAGGTAAACAAGGATCAGTTGACTGATAGATTATCATTTCTGGACCTGATAAATAAAATGAATAGCGCGTTAAATTTATCCAGCTTATATTAATAAGTATAAGACTTTTACTTACGAGAAAATTCAGAGCACACTGTAAACGGGTCTCCAGTAAAACCGTTTTTGCAACTACAAATGGGACTGTGATTTATAACATTACATTTTGAATTTGTACCACATAAGTTTGGACAAGGATCTGTGCAATTCTTATTTATGCACGCCATATTTGTAGGACATTCTGAGCTAACAGTACATTCAGGTCTACAGAAAGGGGGAGAGCCAATGAATGATGCCAAACAAGTACAAGCAGCTTGCCCATTAAAATCACGGCATTTACTATTGGAACCACATGGTGATGGACTACATGGATTTGAAGGAATTGCAGTATCAACTGTAATAAGAATAAAGCTTATACATTTTTTTCATGATTTAACTGCATTTATATTAGTTCACAAAACAGTTGAATTACAATCTTTATTGGGTGTACAAAGACGGAAAGGATCACCACTATAGCTTGTTTGGCAGATACAAGTTGGCAAATGATTTATAACATGGCACAAAGCATTTTGACCGCAAGCTCCTAGACAAGGATTTTGGCATTTTAACCGAATGCAAGCTCTATCAGATGGACAATCTGTATTAATGACACAATCTGGTCTACACCCTTCGTAGGGATTTCCAATGTAGTCTTGTGAACAAATGCAAGCTCCTACTCCATTTTGATCACGACAAATTGCATTTGAGCCGCAAGGTGAAGGTATGCATGGTGTTATAGGAATTGATGTGTCGAAAACTACAATATCAATACAAAATGTTTTAAAAAATTTCAAATAAAAATTTTTATAGTGGAAAAATAATTTATGTTTTATTCTAAAATTTTTCAGTGTTAATAAAAAAGAAAATAAATTACTAAACATCCCTCACTTGGTTGAATTGTGCATTGTGTAAATGGATCTCCAGTGTATCCTATGGGACACATGCACATGGGTGTGTGACTAACGACTCGACATTCAGCTGAAGATCCACAGGATCCTGGACAAGGGTCTCGACACTTTTGATTAATACATGCTAACTGATTGGAGCAGTCATTGTTATTTGTGCACTCAGGTCGACAATACGGGGGAAATCCTCTGAATTCTGGTAAACATGAACATGATGGTGTATTGTTTATTACTTGACATTCTGAATTAGGACCACAAAGTGTAGATGTGCAAGAATTTTCAGTTGGTTTTTGTTGAACAGCTGGGAGTAAAAAAAGATTTAGATTACTGTTAGCTATTTAATGAAAATATTTCATTTGTTTTTAAGGTGCTTTGCACTGAAGAGGTGGTACATCTAGTGATAGCCCGGTTAAAAATGTCTGTTACAATCAGATAAAAAAAATATTGAACTATATTTAACTATGGATTGGCACTAGATATATCTCATAAAATCTCTTACGATGTACCGGAAATTAATTAATCCTGAAAAGCACCTAAGGCAGGTAAACAAAAAGGAATTTATAAAATTTTATCAGATCCTTTCCTTTTGAATTAAAATAATTTCTGGTAAAATTATATTTTTATAAGAACGATTCAGAGTGATTTTTTTCAATGAGAATGTATTGGTCTACTTCAATTTAACAATTGTATGAGTTTTACTCAGTTGTTACTTACGAGATTGTATGGGTGTTTTGTATTTTCTTCTCAAATATAAAATTAAATAAGATGTGAGTACTTATTTGAAAAATTTGATTGAGGTCGTGATAACAGTGTGTACCCGCATTTTCTCACATTGTTTATTACATGTTTTGGATTTAATTACATGCGTAAACTAGAAAGAATTTATAAGTCTTTATCAGATCTGTTTCATTTACATTAAAAAAATTACTGGCATAAATATTATTTCATAAGAACCTTCCAGAACGATTTTATCGAACTAAAATTTAATGATCAATTTAAATTAAATCGATTTTATGATATTTACTCAGTTGTAACTTACAAGATAATGTAAGTTTTAGGCAATTCAAGTTTTTTTACGTGCATAGCACTATCGTATTTAACAGAAATAATTATAACGTTTATTTGCTCACTAGAATTATATAAATTGCTCGTTGAAGTTTGGTACCTTCTTATACATAAATATGAGACTGAAAAAATCAATCGACATTAAATTCGTTGTCAACCAAACAAAGTTTCTCAAAGTACCGAATTAGAAACAATATTATGAATTCATAATAATAAATAAAATATACAACTACCACAATTTTTTTATCAAGTAAGTTGCATAACAAATACATTAAATTTTCATATTCCATGAATAGGGACATATTCCATGAATAGGGACATTTACCATATGTAGAGGGATACTGTTCAGCTGGTAATGTGTGTATTAATATATATACAATAAGTATGCCGAACCACTCCTATGTTGGAGCCAGAAGAATACGTGAATCTGCATTTATCTAAGACATCGGACGGATTATTAAATATTTACCTGAAGCTACGATATTTCTGTCCAATCTTCCGTCTCTGTGTATGCGTATTTATTTACAAATACAAATAAAGGGATAAAGTTCTTTCATTAAAACAACAGAACTTTGAGTGGCACTGTATACTGTAGACTATAAAAGTGTATATTCAATTTTTTTTGGAATAATTAACTCTCGTAAAAACTCAAAAATGATAGACTTTTTTACGTGATTATATATTTTTTGAAGAGTAACAATTTTTATGACATTGAAACAGAAGTGATACGTCTCATAAAGTCTTTTTANACTCAAAAATGATAGACTTTTTTACGTGATTATATATTTTTTGAAGAGTAACAATTTTTATGACATTGAAACAGAAGTGATACGTCTCATAAAGTATTTTTAAAACCTTAAAATTTACCAGAATTTTGCACCAGGAATTACTAAGTGAAAACAGCTTTCTTAAAAAAATTAAGATGAATACGATCTCTAGTAACATCTAATAAAATCTTTTACGCGTATTTACTTATTTATGTCTATAAAAAATTCTTTTAAATAAAGCAGTTTGGATGCCATAAAAATTTTACTGGCAATTCCTTGTTTATTCTGACAAACATCGGTAATCATATACCAGTTATCATACCATTTGAAAAGAATAAAATTTGTGTTGGTTAAACCTGATATAAACTAATAAAAAAATTATCTGATGGTATCTTAAGTATTTTTATATAGTTTAGTCTTATCAATTCTCATTAAAATTATGCACTCACGTAATAAAACATTTTATGCAAGAAAATCCTCTTACAGACAAATAAAAATATTTGGTGCAGAAAAATAAAAATAGAATCTGGTAGAAATTTTATGAGATAAATTTTTTTTCTAGTACAACCAATCTAACTTGCATCAGATTTTACAAGTTCTTATAAGTCACTATCAACCGGGAGTTTAATAAAATCTACTCTTCTTATAAAAAAGTTCATATCTTTTGGATGTAAAAGAGTTGAAAACATCATGTAATACACTTCTATTTTAGATTTCTTACTACTTTACAGTTAAAATTTCTTGTAAAAGAAGACGTACGAATTTATTGAAAATTAATTAAAAGATTTTCGAAACTTTTATAACGAAGAAGAAAGTTTTTGATTCGAACAAAATAAATTTTTTTGCTAACAATCTTCAAAACAGGGCAGCAAGCTCAAAGCTGCTTTTATAATAAGACATCGACTTTGAGACAAGAATGCACATATGATTTTATCGGATTTTAGAAAGTTTTTTTCTATAAAACTAAATGCATAATTGATTTCATTTTTATAAAAAGTGTGTATTGGTACGTAATCTATCGACAGAAAAATTTACAAAAAAATCCACAAAAATTAACTTTTAGGGCAAAGCATCTTAAGGTTATATTATTGCTTACGTATTGGGCTGCACAAAATGAATGGATCGCCGGTTAAATCATCCGAACAACTGCATATTGGATTATGATTAACAACGTGACAGACAGAATTGATGCCACAAGTTCCACGACAAGGATCAATACATTTTTGATTATTACAAGCTCGATTTAAAAGACAATCTGAGCTCAAAATACATTCAGATCTACAATTTGGTGGAGTGCCAAAATATCCAGAAACGCAGGAACATATTGCTTGTTTGTTCATAACACGACATTGACTATTGGATCCACATGGTGATGGCTTACATGGATCTTCTAGTGTTATAATTTCTATAAACCGGATATTGATAAAAGTAGGTTTTACTGTTATTATTATTATTGTTATTATTATTATTATTATTATTATGATTATTATTATTNTCCATTACTGATACACTGAGGTCTACAGTTTGGTGGACTTCCGATGAATTTAGATAAACAAGCACAAAGAGGAGAGTTATTTAAAACCTTACACTGAGAATTAGGACCACAAGGTGACGGTTGACAAAAATTTTGGGAAGGGCTCTCTCTCTCTCTATCATCATCAGCTCTAATGGGATTCCAAAAGGTCACGTGACTCTCGCGGTATATATAGTCACTTGGGGGAAAACTTTTATCATTACTCTTATTCTCAATAGTATTGTTTTTATTTGTTAATAGTTTAAAGAATTTTAATACCTTGGTCTGGATTGCATGCTATAAATGCATTTCCAAACATACCAGTACGACAAGTACATGTTGGAATATGATTTACTACTGTACATAAAGCGTTTTGTCCACAAATGCTAATACATGGATCAGTACATTTTTGCCTGATACATGCTCGATTTCGTTGACAATCTGAATTCATAATACACTCTGGACGACAGCCAATGTACGGGTCACCATGATAATCAGGTAAACAGACACAGGCATTATTTATGCAAACAGTATTTGAACCACAGTTAGTACATGGATCATTTGGACGTTTTGTAATACCTAACAAAAAACGTATATAACTAACAAAAAGAAACGAATATTATTTGTCTTAACATTAACTTGAAATCAGTTTCCATTGCAAGTGTCATGAAAGTATTTTTGATGTGAAACATCTTGTGGCGGGCAGTGAACAGCCGCGTGAAGGGAAATGTGCAACGAAAAGTCTGGTTCGCTCCTCCGTTGCTGTTCACCCGACCACTGAGCAGTCCTCTCTCTCTCTCTCTCTCTCTCTCTCTCTCTCTAAATACATACATACGGTAGAACATATATATATGTATATACGTATGTACGGTAACTACATAACTATTGACGTGTGTATATAGCCTTTTTCATATTAAAGTGACCGAGCAGAAATGAAAGTCGGTTGCCTCTCTAGTTCGTGAGGCCCCACTTAGGCAGCCTACTGAGGGCACACGTAGGTGCGCCAGGGGGTGTGCGTGAGGTACTGATTAGGCAGCCTACATAACCTACCCTTATCTTACCTCTCGAATTGTATATACAGTTGTATCAATTACAGTTGCAGTGTAAACTGTAGCATAAAATTATACATTGCTACACAAGTTACAAGTATTTTCTATTGAGTCCTATTAAAATAATTGATAAGTGTTCTTATACATAAATATGAGACTGAAAAAATCAATCGACATTAAATTCGTTGTCAACCAAACAAAGTTTCTCAAAGTACCGAATTAGAAACAATAGTTGTTGCTTAAAAAAATTTGAATAAAAACTATTTAATTTAAAAACCGTACTAAGATTATAAAATTTTTATATCCAACAATTTGCACACTGTCGTTTAGATATCCACCATCAAGTCAAGTTCATCTGTCATTCAATTAAGTCAATATGTTTTTGTATGAAAAAAAAAGTAAACTGCAGTGTGAGCACGTAATTTGTATTCATTACTTGGTTATTATTTTACAGTTGCTCAGAGTTAACTCACGAATCATATGTTCATATTGTTTACTTCATATCAATTGTAAATGAGTAGTATTTTTAAGGTTACATTTATATCTTCATTCACATAAAATTTTATTTATCTTAGGGTTATGTTTTTGTAATTACACGTGATCAACAATACCGTGATGAAAAATTTTCATGAAGAAATTAAATATGATTCGTTTGAAATGAAGCATGACTTTTGTTCAATCATAATACAATGTGAATTCTCATATGTACATATCTATAATTATCGATTGAAAGGTGCGGTTATGTTACGACAATGGAGGCAGCCTACTTAGGGCCTACCAAACGCCTCCTGACGCTGCCAACATAGGACCGTTCAGTTGGCTAGAGAGGCAGCCTAAGTATGCCCTACTGATTGCCCACTTATAATTTCGGTTCGGGTGTACTATTGTGTACTAATCGTATATTACGTATATATACACGGAGGAAAAAATCATGGAGCTAACGCTTAGCGGCGATGGAAGTGCCCCCCCTTTTTTGAACCTATGTGATTGGCTCATGACGCGTGTGCCTTTAACGCATGTAAGCTATAGCTCACAAGCATAAGCGCTAGGCCCAAAGCAAACGCATAAAGGCACTGGCTTTTTTTTTATCGTGCTTATGCGTTTTCGGGAGAGAGGGGATACCGTCCTATATAGCAGTATGTATAGGTAGGTACGTATACACTTCTTTTCTTCTACGCACTATAGCTGACTATAGGGCGGTATCCCCTCTCTCTCCCGAAAACGCATAAGCACGATGGAAAAAAAGCCAGTGATTTTATGCGTTTGCTTTGGGCCTCTCGCTTATGCTTGTGGGCTATAGCTTACATGCGTTAAAGGCACACGCGTCATGAGCCAATCACATAGGTTCAAAAAAGGGGGGGCACTTCCATCGCTGCTAAGCGTTAGCTCCATGATTTTTCTCTCCGTGTAGCTGTATAGAAGTATGTGTGTGTGTATATACACATATTTATATTGCTTTACGTCTGGCTCCTATAAAGGGCATTACTCTGGGCACTTAGCACTTGGGAAAAGGAAGGGAAGAGGGATGGGAGGCCTCCCATTAATGGAAGAGAGGTAGGGAAAAATTAGGCAATTATGCTGCGAGAAGGTTGCTTGAACCCTCCTTCGAGAAGTATTGCGTGGTGAAAAAGCACATGTAAAAATTTACAGAGGTACTTGTCTGAAAAAATCGCACTGGTCGGAAATCGAATCGCGGTCTTCCGCGTGCCGACCCACGACCTAGCTGACTGAGCCACCGTGAGCTCATATATATATATATATCTTACGTATTGGGCTGCACAAAATGAATGGATCGCCGGTTAAATCATCCGAACAACTGCATATTGGATTATGATTAACAACGTGACAGACAGAATTGATGCCACAAGTTCCACGACAAGGATCAATACATTTTTGATTATTACAAGCTCGATTTAAAAGACAATCTGAGCTCAAAATACATTCAGATCTACAATTTGGTGGAGTGCCAAAATATCCAGAAACGCAGGAACATATTGCTTGTTTGTTCATAACACGACATTGACTATTGGATCCACATGGTGATGGCTTACATGGATCTTCTAGTGTTATAATTTCTATAAACCGGATATTGATAAAAGTAGGTTTTACTGTTATTATTATTATTGTTATTATTANTTTTTTTTTTTTTATATTATAGTGCTCTACGTCCGGCTCCTTTAATAAGGGCACTACTATGGGCACTTAGCACTTGGGAGAAGGACAAGGAAAGGGATGGGAGGCTTCCCATTACTGGGAGGGAGGTAGGGGAAAATTAGGCAATTTTTGCTGCGAGAAGGTCGCCTAAACCCTCCTCGAGGAGCATTGCGTGGTGAAAAAGCACATGTGAAAAATCACAGAGGTACTTGCCCGTAAAGTCGCACTGGCCGGGAATTGAACCATAGTCTCCCGCGTGCCAATCCACGACCAAGCCGACCGAGCCACCGCGCGCTCTATTATATACATATATTTGTGTTGGAAAAATTTTCAAATTTTTCTGACTCCGAGAATCGAACCCCCAAATTTCGGATTGGTAGTCAGGGACCTTATCCGTTATGCATCACGCAGACCTGATTTCTGTTCTTACTGCTTATGGATACCAATCGAGAAACTTCTGAATTAGAAAATTGATCGACAATTCGGCGTTTTTTATATAATATGTAATTCAGCCCACTAATGGCGAATAAAATAGTTATAATTATTTTTAAGTGGTCGAATAAAGTTAAAATCGTGTTTAAAAGTGCGTTTTGCTTATATCTGATGATGGTTTGAGATGCAAAAAAAAACAAAAATACCAGCGTTTAGGGCAAAAAATTTTCTATCAATAAGCACTATTTTTTTTGTTTTGACAAGTGCAAAATCTTAAGAAAAAAAATTAAAAATGCATTTTGGCAGTACCTGTAAGAGTGAGATAGAAAGAGCCATTTATCGTCTCCTGTCGTGGGCTCTCTCTCTCTCTATCATCATCAGCTCTAATGGGATTCCAAAAGGTCACGTGACTCTCGCGGTATATATAGTCACTTGGGGGAAAAATAACACAAGCCTTATGGGTGCAATTCTATTTTTATTTGTTTTACACGTTCAATGATTGTAATACGATAAAAGCCTTTCCATAACATATTTTTGAGCAGATGACAATACCTTAGCTATTTTTTCCCAAGTCAATTTGTTTTTTGCAGCTTAAAAATTTCCTTTGAAAGTGCAAAAACGCACATTTAACCTGTACAAAGTTCTCCCGTTCCCGACTATATATAGGAAAACAAGCAGGATTTTGGTAAGGTTAAATATGCGTTTTCGCACTTTTAAAAGAAAGTCTTAAGCTGCAAAAGACTAATTGAGTTAGGAAAAAATAGCTGAGGTATTATCTTCTCTTCAAAAATATGTTATTGAAAGGATTTTATCGTATTACAATCGTTGAACGTGTAAAAAAAATAAAAAAAGAATTGCACCCATAAGGCCTGTGTTATTTTTTCCCCAAGTGACTACATATATATAGTGAAAGTCACGTGACCTTTTGGAATTCTAATTGGACTCATACAGGTATACCTATTATCCCTTTTCATTGCTTTCGTCAATTTTGCATTTGTAGAAAACGATGAATTAATTTTAAAATTAGTCGTACTTTTTCATCATTTCTTAAAAATTGCTTCTTGGTGAATATGATTATTTTGAAATATGATAATTTAACCATAATTCAAAGTTTTCCGGAATCTTTCAATTCTGTTCACTCAATTCCTGCATGTTTATCCGTTTTTAGTAAAGAGCCAAGGAAGCTCGTCCACGTGCTCAATTACGTACAGGTATCCAAAAAGAGACAGAGAGGAGAGAGACAGAAAGAAATACACATGAATGTACTGTTAAACATATGTATGTACCTGTGTGTTGGTAGGTAGTTTAGATACTATTTGCCATATACTGTTAATTAATAAACAAATTGTAACATTATTTATAATTAAATAATTAAGTTTTAACATAATTATTTTTTATTCGATGTTTCCTAACGTATAATATTTACTGATAAAAACACATAATCATAAACAAACTGTCTTTTTAATATGAAATTAAAATTATTTAGGGTAAAAAAAATAAATACGTTTTCATTATAGACAATTAAATATTATGGATGTCAATCACATATTCTTCGATGTTTTACATCCGTCAGGGGTTCTGAGACCCACACCTGGTTTTTTTTCTTTATATAATGTTGAAGGTTTAATATTTTTTGTTGGATTAAAAGTTTTTGCTATGTATTTTCTATATTTAAAGCAAAATAGTTAAAATTTGTTCTATATCGACTATTATTAATCTGTACATCCTTGTTTATAACAACGAATCCATACAGATCATTGTTCTATCAACTAGAACACAACTCCTTAAATTTAGCATATGACATATCTGAATTTAGATTATCATTATACACATGTCTCAAATTACCCTCATTTTGACGAAATAAAGCTAAAAAATTAACGTTGTCTCTCACAAGATGTTTCGATATCTGAGCATATGACTGACAAAGTTAGAAGTAGTCTATATTTTTATGTCTTCCCACCCAAAACATGGACCTGACATTATCTATTGTTTTTCACAAGCTATATCATCGAAAATTATAATAAAATTTAGTAATGCATCATCTGATAACACTACTACTTTATGTTCAGCGAAAGGTAAGTACTTCACGCTATCTATAGGTTCTAATAGCACGTTTAAAAATTTATATTTCGATTGATTCAGAGGCTTTTAATATACATATATATTTTCGAATTTCAGTGCATTAGGATGTTCTATCGATGCTAATAAATTATTGGTTTTACCAGAGTTAGATGGACCACAAAATACAGTACGAATACTATCTGGAAGGAGCTCACCATGTAGATTTACAAGCTTTTCTTATTTCACAATAGCATAAAAATTTAGAACGAGTAATGTTACAGACTATTTCTTAAATTTTTATGTATGTACTGTATGACGTAGTAGTTAGAACTAAACTATGAGATAAAATGATAGTGCACTTTATTCTCTTGCATTTTTATGTTATACCATGGTCCATGGCTACATTGTAACTGATCTGATGACAGTAAGTATAGAAATTTTTTTTTAAATAGTCAGTCACAGCCCAACCTTTGAAGAGCAATGATCATACATCGGAAGAGAGGATACGGTCTTGTAAATAAGATTGTAAATTTTTTACCCGTAGAAATTCATTTACCAGGTTATCAGTAGTATGGTTCGGATACGAAATTTATAGAACATGGATGTAGCTTATTCGAAAAATCGATACGATCTTGAGGCTAGAAACAAAGTAGAAAAAATGGTGCCTCTTGAATCGCAAGGAAGTTAATGATATACCTTCCCGATCGGAAAGTTAGCAGGGCTCCCAAGCTAGTTAGTTGGGGCCTATGTGAGTTGCCTAGGTGGTACCAAGCTAGGATTGTAATGGGGCTCTGGGTGGGCGCTAACTTTCAAAAGCTTAATTGTGTTTGTCTATTTAATTATACCTCCTCCTGAATTCTGTCTTTTTGTTAATAAAGTCCTCAGGTAATCAAGAATTTTATATTTGGGTAAAGTAGACATGGACCAGAAAGAGATTTGAAATGTAAAAGTTTAATCAAGTTAAACAAATAATGGTACTTCAGAGACATATAGTGAGTAAGGGGAAGCGAATAGACAAAGGAAGACCTATGATCAGTGATTAAAAAAACCCTAAGAACGAGGTATGATTTGGGTACTAAATTGCGCATATTTTTTAACATTTATGATGGTAAAACATTTGATAAATAANTTATAAATTTTACCCTTACCGAGGGTAAGGTGGAAAAATATTTTAGAAGAAATTTTAGAACAAATTTTGTATTTCTTTAAAAAAAACTTTTTAGCTGGTTTTTTAAACTGCTGATCACGAATCTGTTAATAATTGTTTTTAGTTCAAGATCGCAGGTTCAACAAGGTGAAAAACTACATAAAAGATGTAGGATATCATTGCTAGAAGATCGAACTTGTTGATGTCAAAATTTTTTTTTAGCTTAACAGTACATTATTAATAAATTCTTTGTTTTTTCAAGAAGAAACGAGGGTATTTGTACTTGTATTTTGTATAATTTAATCAAAAGTATAATTCTTTTTTATATGTTAGGAGATTCAACAACTCCTAACTTTAAAACTCCGAACAGAAGGCTGTTTTCTGCTTCAAAAAACTATTATTACTGTAATAAGATTTGTATTCAATATAATTTGAACAGTAATGACATTCTTCAAAGCAGTGTGTACCATTGGGTGGACCTAACACAGCAACGCCGAGTCAATGATTTAAAAAAAAGTATACTATAAGTAAAAATAAATAAGGCCTTTGAGCCAACGCAAAGTTCTTCCGAGATCTTCCAATTCTGTTCACTCAATTCCTGCATGTTTATCCGTTTTTAGTAAAGAGCCAAGGAAGCTCGTCCACGTGCTCAATTACGTACAGGTATCCAAAAAGAGACAGAGAGGAGAGAGACAGAAAGAAATACACATGAATGTACTGTTAAACATATGTATGTACCTGTGTGTTGGTAGGTAGTTTAGATACTATTTGCCATATACTGTTAATTAATAAACAAATTGTAACATTATTTATAATTAAATAATTAAGTTTTAACATAATTATTTTTTATTCGATGTTTCCTAACGTATAATATTTACTGATAAAAACACATAATCATAAACAAACTGTCTTTTTAATATGAAATTAAAATTATTTAGGGTAAAAAAAATAAATATTTTTTTATCATAGACAATTAAATATTATCGATATTAATCACGTATTCTTTGATGTTTCACATCCGTCGGGGGTCCCGAGACCCACACCTGGTATTTTTACGCCTTATGCATATACTATGCGTATATCTGGAATCGACACTATCTCTTGTTTAGTACGAATTAAAAGTGTAAAAATATGAACTTGTTAAGGGCACTATTAAAGACTGAAATTATTGTTTTTAAGCATTAATATTTACACATCGAATCTTACTTATTTGAGGTTGCAAGTAACACCTAGAAAATGCGTCTCCTGTATGTCCTTCTGGACAGCTACAAAGTGGTATATGATTGAGAACATTACATTTTGCGTTAAGCCCACAAGATCCCAGACAAGGATCCCTGCATTTATTTTGAAGACATGCTTGATTGCTAGAACAGTCTGAATGAATTGTACATTCCAACCTACAGTTTGGTGGCAATCCAAGATACGTAGACAAACAAGTGCAAGATGCTTGATCATTTATAACTTTACATTCGGAGTATGGACCACATGGCGAGAGTGTACAAGGACTTTTTGATATCTCTGATTGAGCTGGGTGGAATCAACAATAGTTTGTATGTTATGCTGTTAATTTTAGGAAATTATTAATTTTAGAGTTAATTTTATTTTACTTGGCACTTTGAAGCAGTGTGAAAATGGATCTCCTGAAAAACCAATTTTACAAGAACAAATAGGGCTATGATTAATAGTTTCACATCTTGAATTTGTTCCACAAATTTCTGGACAAGGATCCACACATTTTTTATTCACACAAGCTTTATAAATAGGGCATTCGGAGCTGACACTACATTCTGGTCTACAATTTGGAGGTGAACCAATGTAGTCTAATAAACAAGTGCAAACAGGTTGCTCATTAACAACACGACATCGACTATTTGGTCCACAAGGTGATGGATCGCAAGGACTTCTAGATGGTTCAGAATCTAAAAAAGCATATTTTTTAAATTATGTTGTGAACATATTTAGAATGGCAAAAAATTGTTCTACCTAGTTGCTTAAGTGTACAATAAGTAAATGGATTTCCAGTGTATCCTGATGAACAAGAACATATTGGAATATGATTGATAACTTGACATTCTGCATTCTTTCCACAAAATCCAGGACAAGGATCCTTGCACTTGTTATTAATGCAAGCCAAATGTGATAAGCAGTCTGAATTGACAATACATTCTGGACGACATACTTCATATGGGTTACCAAAATAATCAGAAATACAAATACAAGACCCTATTTCATTTTTCTCTCTGCAAATTGCATTTGATCCACATGGGTTTGGCTGACATGGATTTATAAGTACATGTTGTACTACAAAACATAACATAAATATATAATGACTAAACTTCATGTAAAGTTGAATTTAATTGTTTACTTGCCAGTACCTATAGGACTGCACAGAATAAATGGATCACCACTGTACGACGCAATGCAAGTACACATTGGAGTATGACTGACAACATAACAATTAGTGTTTCTACCACAAGAACCTGTACAAGGATCTTGACATCTCTGATTCACACAAGCTAACTGACTAGGGCATTCTCCATTACTGATACACTGAGGTCTACAGTTTGGTGGACTTCCGATGAATTTAGATAAACAAGCACAAAGAGGAGAGTTATTTAAAACCTTACACTGAGAATTAGGACCACAAGGTGACGGTTGACAAAAATTTTGGGAAGGGCTCTCTCTCTCTCTATCATCATCAGCTCTAATGGGATTCCAAAAGGTCACGTGACTCTCGCGGTATATATAGTCACTTGGGGGAAAACTTTTATCATTACTCTTATTCTCAATAGTATTGTTTTTATTTGTTAATAGTTTAAAGAATTTTAATACCTTGGTCTGGATTGCATGCTATAAATGCATTTCCAAACATACCAGTACGACAAGTACATGTTGGAATATGATTTACTACTGTACATAAAGCGTTTTGTCCACAAATGCTAATACATGGATCAGTACATTTTTGCCTGATACATGCTCGATTTCGTTGACAATCTGAATTCATAATACACTCTGGACGACAGCCAATGTACGGGTCACCATGATAATCAGGTAAACAGACACAGGCATTATTTATGCAAACAGTATTTGAACCACAGTTAGTACATGGATCATTTGGACGTTTTGTAATACCTAACAAAAAACGTATATAACTAACAAAAAGAAACGAATATTATTTGTCTTAACATTAACTTGAAATCAGTTTCCATTGCAAGTGTCATGAAAGTATTTTTGATGTGAAACATCTTGTGGCGGGCAGTGAACAGCCGCGTGAAGGGAAATGTGCAACGAAAAGTCTGGTTCGCTCCTCCGTTGCTGTTCACCCGACCACTGAGCAGTCCTCTCTCTCTCTCTCTCTCTCTCTCTCTCTCTCTAAATACATACATACGGTAGAACATATATATATGTATATACGTATGTACGGTAACTACATAACTATTGACGTGTGTATATAGCCTTTTTCATATTAAAGTGACCGAGCAGAAATGAAAGTCGGTTGCCTCTCTAGTTCGTGAGGCCCCACTTAGGCAGCCTACTGAGGGCACACGTAGGTGCGCCAGGGGGTGTGCGTGAGGTACTGATTAGGCAGCCTACATAACCTACCCTTATCTTACCTCTCGAATTGTATATACAGTTGTATCAATTACAGTTGCAGTGTAAACTGTAGCATAAAATTATACATTGCTACACAAGTTACAAGTATTTTCTATTGAGTCCTATTAAAATAATTGATAAGTGTTCTTATACATAAATATGAGACTGAAAAAATCAATCGACATTAAATTCGTTGTCAACCAAACAAAGTTTCTCAAAGTACCGAATTAGAAACAATAGTTGTTGCTTCAAAAAATTTTAGTAAAAACTATTTAAAAACCGTACTAAGATTATAAAANCCATTACTGATACACTGAGGTCTACAGTTTGGTGGACTTCCGATGAATTTAGATAAACAAGCACAAAGAGGAGAGTTATTTAAAACCTTACACTGAGAATTAGGACCACAAGGTGACGGTTGACAAAAATTTTGGGAAACCTGAGTTTCTTTAATCACTAAAAAATAAGATTATTATAGTGTTCAGAATAGTTCTGTATAGCAATAAAATAATTATATAAAACATAATAATGACTCCTAAAACCCTGATACTTACAAATATGACGACAATGTACAAAAGGATTCCCTGTGTATTGTATAGGGCAAGTACAAATTGGATTATGGTTTATAACTTCGCAATTTGCACTAATTCCACAGCTGCCCAGGCATGGATCAATACATTTTTGATTACTGCAAGCTTTATGTTGCAGACAGTCAGTGCTAACTATGCACTCGGGTCGACATGTTGGAGGATTTCCTAAGTATCCTCTGACACATGTGCACACTGCTAGACCATATATAGGTCGGCACTCACTATTAGAACCACAAGGCGATTGTGCGCAAGGGTTTATTGCAGACTCAGCTAGTGTAAAAAAGAGTTATAGTATGACTGTCACAATGTTATTGATTGCTATGTTATTTATCCAACTACATACATATTATGTAAAAAGATTGGTAAATGGTCTGAAATTTACTCATTTTCTTACCACGGGCGCAAAGTGTAACTGCCGCTTTGCGTCCTCGGGTCACACTTTGCGCCCTTGTAATCACTTTGGGCCCACGGGCAGAAAAGTTTTTTGCACCCTCCGGGCCCAAAGTACTTTTCTGCTCTAGGGCCCAAAGTGATTTTCTGGGCGCAATTTTGTGCCCGTGGGCACACTTTGCGCCCTCGGTAAGAAAAACATTATACACCATGTTTGTACTTTGTGCCCTAGTGACGTAATGTACCATTTAATGTGAAAACAAATAAAATTCATACAAAAAGATTTTTAAAAACATGTAATAGTTTATAAGACAAAAACATAACTAGTTCAGTCTCCTTAAGTATTACACGAAACATCAATTTTACCAGTTCGCACACTTATGGCAAAAAAACTTCAATATAAAAAACTGGGTGTCAATATAAATTGTATGCACAATTTAAAATTCGTCAATATTTTTTTAAATTTAAGATTCTTAAGTAAGCTAGTAATAAAACATTTCTTCTATCTTAAGTAAAGTGATGGTCATAAAATCGTAAAGTAATATTCACTGTTGAACATAAACACCTTTTTTTAAGTACAAGAACTCAATTTTGAAAATGACTCGGTCCAAAGATGCTATTATAAACTTACTTCTAACTTTATTAAATGATTTACTTGTTTTTTTAAGGTTTTACCTGCGAATCCTTTTTAGGTTAGGTCATACTCATATATACTGAAAACTATATCAAAGATTTTTTTATCAGTATACAAAAAAAACTGAACAAAAGAAAATTAAAAAGATTTTTAGAAAACTTAAGAAGTCTTGAAAATTGTATTAAATTTTAAAAAATTGTGATATGTCTAGCAGAAGGTTTTTTGCATTATGTATGTAGATGAACATATTATCATGGAAAATTGAAAAATATATACTTGGCATAGGAACACATTGACTAAATGCATTTCCTGTCATTCCGTCAGGACAACTACACATCGGTATGTGATTGTTGACAGTACATAAAGCATTTGTAGCACAGGCTTCATGGCAGGGGTCTTGACATTTTCTTCGTGAACAAGCACGATTTTGTGTACAATCAGAATTCAAAATACATTCAGGACGGCATGATACATATGGATCTCCTCTGAATTCTGGCAAACAACTGCACATCCCATCAGAACAAACAGCATTTGCACCACAGGGTGATAGAGTACACTTATCGGTATCATTAAAAGGATTGTATGCTAGAATAATTCATACATGTTTAAAAAATATTTACTCCTAATACCAGCAAATTTTAGCATGTTTCATAAAGAATAATGTTTTACTTATAGGTGCTTGCAAATTGCATTGTGTAAATGGATTCCCGGTATATCCTTGGGGACACGTACAAATGGGAATATGGTTAACTACAGAACATATTGCAACAGCTCCGCATGATCCCGGGCATGGATCAAGACATTTAAAATTCATGCATGTCTTATCGCTGGGGCATTCTGAGTTAATGGAGCACTCAGGTCTACAATTTGGTGGCTGACCAATATAATTTTTATTACATGAACATGCAGATACTCCATTGATGTTGTTGCACTCAGCATTGTTGCCGCAAGGTGAAGGAACACAAGGATCAGAAGAAATTTGAGTAATAACTTGAGGTACTAAAAATACAATAGTTTCAGTACTTTTTAGAATATCTACTACAAAGATGAAGATTTTAGGATAAGAATCTTACATAAAAGAGGTAAGCATTTAGTGAATGGATTTCCGGTATATCCTGTTTTACAAGTACAAATTGGACTGTGATTAACAACAATGCAATCAGTGTCCATTCCACATGGGTTAGGGCATGGATCAATACATTTTTGATCTTCACAAGCTAAACTTGAAGCACATTCTGTACTTGTAATACATTCAGGTCTGCAGTCAGGTGGGCTGCCTATGTATGATGGCAAACAAGAGCATATGGCTCGTCCATTTATTTGCCGACATTGACTGTTTCGTCCACAAGGTGTTGGAGAGCAAACGTTTTTAATTACAGCTGATAATAAATATTAAAAATAAAGCTTAAAAATTTTAATAGATAGTGTATGAATCAAAAAATTTTATTTTATTTAGCAAATTACTCCATTGTAAAAAGTGGTATCATTGAGATTTTGTCGCATTAAATAATGTATCGTGTACTTGAAAATTTAGAATAATGAGTTTACTTTCAAATTTTTTAGAGCTCAAACAAATGTATCATTTCGATAAATTTTTTTTATTTTGAAATTTTAGAATTTAATACTCAAGAATAATATTACAGGTAACATAAGAGTTTATTGGTGATAAGATAATTTTTCCAAGATTATAAATTTCTCATTTTAGATTTTCCAAACTCATATACGTAAACAATCACAAATTTTTCATAAGAAAAAAAATGGAATAGTAATATTTCGTGTTCACTTACTGATATTTACAGTAACTGAACAATATGTGAAAGGATCTCCTGTGTATCCTGGACGGCATGTACAAGAAGGTAAATGGTTAACAGTAATGCAACCAGCGTTTTGACCGCAAGCACCAGGACAGGGATCACGGCATTTTTTCTGTACACAGCTTAAGTTAGATGAGCAGTCAGAGTTGAAGAGACATTCTGGCCTACAGCTATCATAAGGGTTTCCAAAATAGTCTGGTATGCATGTACAGGATCCAACATTGTTATGTTCTTTACATTCAGCATTAGCACCGCAAGGTGAGGGAGTACATGGTCTAATTACTTCTTGGATTGGGAGCTCAGCTAAAATTTTAATATCACACAAGTTAAACGGATATTGCATAGCAAATCAGTAAGAACAGTAAGCTGATCGCAGACTGTTTATTTAATGTAGCTGATATGAATGTTTACTAATTATGGTAAAACATTATTAAAATTTATGTAATTGTAATATTAGTTTTAAATAATAAATAGTTGAATGACAACGTGTCTGGAAAGAATTACAGCTCAGATAACGTAAGATACCATTGTAAAAATGGAAATTCACTGTAGGAATCGTCACATACATAAATTGCTAAGTGACTAACAACACTACATATTGCATTTGATCCATAAGGGTCTTTATGTGGATTTTTGTATTATCTATTAATGCATACCTCTTGTGTGAAACATTAGAATTTATTAACCTATTCAGATCTGCAATTTGTTAAGATAATCTGACTCACAAGAGCATGAGAGCAGGTCGCTAACAATTTGGTAAATCGCATATAAACCATAGCGAGAGAACTACAACAATGCTTATAACTCGAATTTAATTGGCACTCTGATTGAGAAATCCCAGTTTAAAAAAGCTATTAATAGTATATTATGTCCAGCGTCTGTCAAAGAAAAGAAATTTTATAATTCTGTCACATATTTTGGAAAACTCTCAGAAACTATTGCAAAAAGATTGAAGATACATACCATATAAATAGAATTTATGATGACAATAAAATTACAATTATTAATTAAAAATGGTAAAAGCAAAATCAAAAAAGGTAAAAAATCTGGTTGATATCGTTTGAAATGCGACTTATGCGAGAAAGAGTATTTTAGAAAAACAGGTAGAAATTTTGATGTACGTATTCACGAGCATTATAAAACTTTGATGAAAAAAAATTTTCTAATGAGTAACAAATGTATATAGTGCTAATTACATGTATTATACATGCTTTTATTGACGTAGTGTTTATGCACTCATGATCATTTGTATTATATGGATGACGTGTAAAGCCGGATACGTTCAGTTTGTGATCTTTTACGTCTGATGAAGATATAGTGTACTGAAACAGCTGTTACGGGTTTATGTTTTACATAAATAAAAATGTAAAGATTTTTTGAATAATAAATGTTGAGTTGTTGTGTTTAGTATTTCCTTTGCCATCATTTTATAACGAGAAGATTGACATAGATTTATGAGTGGCAAATTTTTCTGATGGATCTGTGCATACAAATTTCTGATCAGTATTATTATTTTTTGAAAAGAAAAATTTCAGGGATGGATGATACGTACCAAGGGACGAAAACACGGCATTCTTTCTTGGGAGATGATGCCGCGCTTTCTTACTGAGGCTTGTATATCATTTTTTCTTTTTCTCCACCAAAAATATGACATTTTACTGTAATTACAGGGAGAAAAATGCAACATTACTTCTCAAGTAAAAATTGCATTTACTACTTATTAGGAAAAGTTTTTTGGCATCCTCTGCGAAGAAATTGTCTCCCGAGCAAGCGAGTCAAGTTATTTTTTTACGATTTATTGTGCATTGTATACACGGTTTTTCTACTCATTTTTTGTGCAAAAACATATGGGTTTATGATTTACCATTTCATAAAGCACATTAATTCTGCATAATGTAGGATACGGATCAACGGGCTCATATATTTTTGATTACGCATACTATCGGTTTTGGGTACCAGAATTTAATGTTTATTATAGCTTGTACAATGGTGAACTGCCAGGGAAACTAGGTAAACATGCAAGTGTAGATGCCATTACTTTTTATGTCTCTATAAATATTTTTTTAACTTCATAAAGAAAAAAAATCATGGTTTCTAGTTGATAGTAGTTGTTGCAGAGTAATATTTGTAATGCAATCGCTTACTAATTTTAATTGAAGTTTCAATCTCGAAAGCTACTCTTAGACGAACCTGGAAGGCTGTGTTACGACCGGTCAAATAAAGGCCGGGCGGGGGCACCTGTTTCTTTTTATCAAACTTGCTTGTAGCTAAAAAAAGAGGGAAGTTACGGAACGAGAGGAAAAAACGGTTCTCTCGTAGGCAGTTGGCCAGGAGTTAGATTTCAAGATAAAAGTTAATCTTGTTATCAAGAGAAACCGTGATTTTCTTATTAATTTTTCTAGTTGATGTAGCTGAGTGGACAAGCGCTACCTACTAATAGTAGTTGTTAAAAAACTAAATCTTGTAAGAATATAAACAAAGCATGTACTGAGTTGTGAAGCCATTGATAAACTGCCTAGAATTTTTTGACAAGAAACAAAAGCTTTGCAAGTAGTACCAACTGAGCAGTTACATGCTACAATATACTGTAAAACTGTAATATGTAAAATTCAGTAATACGTGAGCATTTTGGTCACACGCTCCAGGGCAAGGACTTTAAAATTTCATTTAAGTGCAGACCATATGAGTATGATACGCTGTAAGAATACAGTTTATATCGAGGGTAGTACTTTTTAGAGAACTTCCTAAAATAATTTAGTAGGCATTTGCAAAAACCTTAATACTTCTGCTCCTTAAAAATGGCATTTAATTCACACAGGGACGGCATACAGGATGGAACTTGAATTTATAAGCCTGAGTTATCCAGGTACCGAGATACAAGAGTCACAGCCTTAACTACTATGTTATCATGAATACTAACAATTTGTTATCAACTAGTCAACTAGTATTCTAGTTAATAATCTGATCATTCATACGTTCTCATTTCTTTCTATCCGACTGACAGTAAGTTGTTACTCTCAAAACGAAGAATTATAAGTTGGCGTTATTAAACAAGAGCGTGCAAATCCATTTTAAAAACTTTCATCTTCAAAATTAACCATGTAAATATTGAACAGAAAACATCTTTGATAAGGAGTTTGACATCAAAATAGATCTTAATTTTTGTAAATCATAAAATGATACTTACAGACTTGGAGTAAGCGAAATATCTTTAAAAAACTAAAATCTTCCACCTTACCTAGGAACTTAAAAAATTCAACTTTTGTATTTTTATCATCCTCCCAATTTTATATTATATAAAAAATCATTGAGTAAATTGTTACTAACAATTTTATCGTTAATTTCTATTGCACTCTAAAGTACAACTTTGAGAATGTGCTGAAATATTTTAATTAAAATTTTCTTCATCTTGTACAGCAAAAAACAATTTTAGTCTTTATACATAATTTAGTTAAATTTTTCGTTATAAATGATTTTAACGATTTAAAAAAAAATTACTCTTTTGCTAGTAAAAAAGTCATTAGAAAAGAGCTTCTAACAAAAAAAGTATTTTTTGCTTATATTTAAAGTTAAAAAAATATTCAAGGTAAAAAATCCGTGGGCCGAGTTAATCAGCCGAGTGAAGTGCGCCATTTATCGTATTATGACAGTCTTATAGGTTATGCCTGTATGTTTTTGTAATGGGAAAAGTATTAATCAATAAATTTATTTTTATTTCGTGCTGACATACCATAGTTTAAATTAATTATAATAAAGTACAAATTTCGGTGGTTTGTACAGAATTTTTTATAAAACAGTTTGATTTGTTACATATAGCTTTAAAGCTGTTATTGCTGTACCTTATTACAGCCCATGTCAATAGATATATTTTAAACTCAAATATCTTTAAAACTAGTACCGATACAATACCTTTCAAAAATTTTTTTTCAACATAAAAAAATTAAATGTATAACGTATTTTAAATACAAGAAAAGTTTGATTTGTTAGTAGTGATGGATTTTCTACCTTAAGTTAAACTATATTTTTATTTTATTATTTTATTTCGTTTAGTGCCCCCTGCAAAAGTTGTAGCTGTTTAAGGGGGAGTGATAATAATCACTAAAAACGAGATTTTGTAGATTTTTGCCAAAAATTCATAATTTAAGAAAAAATTCCTAAAACTTTTGATTGATGCCACCAAATTCAACAAATTCTTTTGTATTCGATAAAGCTTCGTTGCAGCAGTTATTTAAGTCTATTTGAGACCACCTACAAAAGTGCATTCCTTCGCCACTAGTGTTGAAAGTGGAATCGATATTCATCGATATATCTTACGAAAAAGGGCTGATTAGACCAAACGCCGAGACACGTGTTTCATATTTTTCCCATCATTAATGGAGAAAAAGTTTCGTAAATTTCCGATCCATAAAAGCTAGAAAAAGAGATACTTTTACCATTAAGAGGTACGGAAGTGACATTTCGAGCTTTGGAGTACTATTGCGGTTCGTAGACTTGATATCATCGAATTTCCGCTTACAAAACAGCTTTTGTCAATAAATAATACAACAAAAATATCTGCACACAAAAAAAAATAATAGTAGAAGAGTAGTAGAAGCACAATTCAACAGAATAGTAGACAGAATTTTATGTTTTCCTGGTTCTTACCTACCTCATGCAAAGAAGCATGCAAAAATAAACGAAAAATCATGAAAGAGCGAGAAATACCATGCCTTACAGACACCACAAGAAAAGTAATGTCGACCACTGCAAAATGAAGGGTTGATATAGTCGGTACTTACCCGTTGTAATAAGTTGACAGAAAGAGAATGGATCTCCCTCATAGTTATCATTGCAAGAACAGACGGCATTATGATTAACAACGCTACATTGAGCATTGATACCACACACTCCGTCACAGGGATTGAGGCAGCGTTGTTGCATACAAGCAAGATGAGGTTGGCATTCCGGATTTATGGTACATTCAGGTCTACAATTAGGTGGCACGCCGATGTAATTTGATGAGCACGAACAAGCAAAGGATTCGTCACGCACTTGACATTCAGCGTTGGGACCACAAGGAGATGGTAAGCATGGATTTTCTGGTTTTCCTGGTTCGACTGAAATTATTTAAATACATTTAAAAGCCAGACAAAAAACTAATTAAAAGTGGAAATGACAATATTTCAAACGATAGCAGAATGAACTTTATTTAAATTAAAGATACGATTATTTTGGAGTTCTTAACAGTGGTTACAAACTTAGAGAGCATGAATCAAAAGGTCTTAGACTGCACGTACATCATCTTCCAAGTTATTGTTAACGGGCGTTAAACATACAATTGAGAGCTTTTTTAATGGCTTATATGGTATGTATACTGGTTTTTGCCTACCTTGACTAATGTACAAGATTACTATATGCATGCATGTGTGTTGCTAATGAATCATTCAGTAAAAACGTAATTTAAAAAATTGAAAACTTCAAATAGATACCATGATGTCTTAACTATCAGTTATTATTAATCTGGTTTTAAGATACATGGATAGGACAAAACAATTTTTAAATATGAACCGTCTGAAGATAGTGTGAAATTAAAACTACTAAAAAAACATTTACTAAGAATAAAAAATACATATAGCTGAAACAAAATAAGACTTACTTGGAGTAAGATAACAGTTTGTAAAAGGGTCACCAGTAAATCTTTCGTCACAACTACAAATTGGATTATGATTTATAACTTGGCATTTGGCATTCCGACCACAAGAACCAGGACAAGGATCTTGACACTTATTATTTAAACAAGCTTGTTCTAAAGGACATTCAGCACTGACCACGCACTCGGGTCTACATGTAGGTGGACTTCCTGTAAATGAAGCCTGACAAGAACAAACCGCATGATTTTCTACAACTTTACAAAAACTATTTGGTCCACATGGTGAAGGCGAGCATGGTTGAGTAACTGGTACTGCAATGAGTTTTTTTTCCATTAAAAGAAAATTTAATTTCTAGATATGGCATCATTATAAGTATAATGAAGAGTTTCATTTATATCTTAATATTAACTGAAATGTAAAATGTGAGAAAACATTTCTACCTTTGATAATTAGTTTACATTGTGAAAAAGGATTGCCCGTCATATCAGGAGAACAGCTGCACATTGGAATATGATTGACAACATTGCATCTTGCATTGTTACCACAAGTCCCTATGCAAGGATCGCGGCAACGCTGGTTCATACAAGCTTTGTTCCTCGAACAATCTGAATTCATTGTACATTCTGGTCGACAAAATATGTACGGATTTCCAAGATAATTTGGTAAACATTTGCAGATGCCATTCTCACATTCAGCATTTGTACCGCATTGACATGAGTCATCAGACTTTGGTGGAAGTTGTATAACTAAAATAACAAGTACTGTATAAACATTGTAAATTGAAGCCATTCGATCACTTAGGAAAACAATAACACATGATCAGTGCAATACATTCTTTTTATGGGGTGCTAATTCCAAATTTAAAACTCATACTGATCCACCAAATCATAATCTTGCTCGTGTATTTGTATATGAGCTCATCACAGTGGAGATAAATAATAATGTCAAAGCATTACCATATACGAACATGTTTTGTTGATTAAAAAAAAAAATTTACACAAGGTATCAATGTGAGCCTTATACTTGTCTTCAGTAAACCAAAAAATTTTTTTTTATATTAGGCTATTCTTGAAATATTTTTTTGCGATCCTGTGTTATGATATTTTTTGAAATTCGTACCATCGGTTGGAGAACAAAGAGTGAATGGATCTCCTGTGTAGTCTGGTTGACAACCACATGTTGGGATGTGATTTTGCACGTGGCAGTCTGCATTTTGCCCACAAGAACCAATACATGGGTCTCTACATTTTTCTGAAATACATGCTTGGTTGGAAGGACAGTCTGTGTTAACAACACATTCTGGACGACAATTTGGTGGTGATCCTATGTAATTAGCCTTGCAAAAGCATGCAGCTTGAGTACTAATTTTTCTACATTCAGAATAAAGTCCACAAGGATTTGGAATACACGGGTCGCTAGCTGGTGCTGGTAGTACTGGTGTAGCTGAAACAAAAAAAAATGTTACAATTTCTTGACTAATTTTACATCCGGAGTTTATACAGTTAAATCATATTATAAGTAAAAACGAAATTAATCCGTAAAATTCATACAAGGCGTGATGTGTATATACATAAGCTTATATGAGAAATTGATGCATGTATGCATTAAAATTGTACGTTACATGTACGAATGCATAAATTGTATTGTATGTATGAATAAATAGTTTACTTGCGAATTGATTGTCCATTTCCAATAACGTATACCAACTTAAAAGTTTTAATTAGCACATTATTTCATTATATGCAGAATTTATAGTAAAATTTTCAAAAGGATTACTTGCGAAATGTGTAAACATATTTGTCACACATCTACTTGTATGTGGTGTTTCTATTATTGCTGATGCGAGCTTGCATCATCAGTGATCCAAAAATTTCAATCGCACTTGCCAGTAAAATGTGATTAGTGCTGTTGTGTTGTTATTTACTAATATATGAAATCATAATATATAACATCATCGTGCAAGCCCACTGTTTTGCTGTCAACGCAGTATGCAAGAATATCGCTCATTGGTCGACCTAATTCAACCAAAGGTCTCTTTCACTTGCTCTGATACTATAAAAATGCACCATCAAGAGAAACAATCGCTTTTTTTACGTCTGTCACCTGTCCTCTAAAATTTTAATCAACTCTTGACTCTCACGTCCCGTGAATACATTATACACGTGAGGCATAACGTGTTAGCTGAGGTAACTTGGGTATATTTCAAGGACATCAATAGTGTCGGACTACGCGAAGGAGTGAGGTACAGCGAAGGAGGCTCGTCAGAAGTGATTCCGGTGATAACAGAAAAAGCAGAAACCGCAACATCTACCCAGCCACGAACTCATTCGTGTACTTTAAGGGTCCACTGAAAATTACTGCACCAATCATTAGAGAAGTCTGAAGCAGTAGTAACAATAATCAGTGATAGATTTAAGTTATTTATCAGTAATATAATTAATACCAAACCTTGTTAAAGTGAGCCGAGTAAATTGTGTTTAAAAGAATAACTTTTAAATTGTTTTGAATAAAAGAATACATTAATTAAAATTATCCATATCATTAGGCACGACTGATACTCAGGAGTGCCTTATACTTTTACCAGAGCAAATAGTGTAAGTACCTTTAAAACTAATTGTTTTTGCGTAAAAAAAGTTTTGGTACAAAAAAAAATTGCGATCGCGGACCTCAGCGTCAGGCGTGTTATATGTATGTATGGGCGTAATCAAGTTTTTTGATTAACTTATGCAGTTTTTGTTGGATTGGGCTGAAATTTGACAAATAGCTTCGTCTTTTATATCTCAAGTGATGGTTTAAAATCCATAAGGTTTTCTCTTTTAGAAAAAAATGGCAGTTGTTTTAAGATGGTACTTTCAGTGAAAAAAAAAGTTTTTTGGCTATAACTTTATAACGTGAAATTTTCAAGGTTTGCTGTGAGAGACAAAGTTGTAGATATACTTGAAATACAACTTTTTCGTATTTAAAATTTTCGTCTATGATGTAACCCAAACGTTCTGCGAGCCAAAAAGTGCTCAAAAATCGCAAAAACATAGTTTTTTTCTATCTAACTTGTTTGTCTTGTACTTTAAATTATGATATTAAACGTAAAAATTGTAAATCTTATTGAAATACAACTTTTTTGTGTAAAAAATTTTTACCTAGGATGTAACGCACACGTTCTATGAGTCGAAAAGTGCTTCCAAAATGAATGAAAAATTGTATTCCCCTATCCAACTTTTTCGTTTTGCACTTGAGATAATAAATTAAACATGATAATTCAAAGTCTTGTCTAAATATTTCATTTTTGTATTTAACATATTTAGTTGTAATATTAAATTTGGGCTCTAAATCGCAAAAATGCTGAAAAATTGTAAATTTATCGTTTTCCCCTATCTAACTTTCTCGTTTTTTTTATTTACATTTTAGATTACAAAGTTAACGTAAAATTAATAGATCTTGAAAAAATATAACTTTTTTTTAACTAAAATGTATGCCTGTAATATAAAATTAACGCCATAAATCGCAAAAAATGATATAATACTAGTTTGTTCAAAACACATACGATTGACACTCAATGCAAAGTTAAGGGCGATTATCATTGTGTTCTGTATTGTCTCTTGTATCCAGTCGTGCCTTAAAAACTGGGTTTTTGCATAAATTTAGCCACTTGTTCAAATAAAGTTTTTTACCCAACTAAGAAGAACAAATAAAGCTCACGAGCTGAACCCTAACAGACCCACAAATGACACTAAAATAAAACGGTTAAGACCATACTCTGAACAAGTTCGGTCATAACACTAACATTAACGACATCCACATTTCTTTGAGCAAGACCAACGATACTTCATAAATTTTTGACGACAACTATTAACACTCTACTGAAAAAACTTCGATGAAAAATATCAGTCTTATTTTATTGCATGGACCATGCAATTTCGTGACAGAACAATTTCTCAACTGTAACAAATATATAAATACTCTTGTCAGTGCTGCATTTATATTTACATTTTCTAAGTCTGTTTCTAATGTTATTTTTATGCACTACGAGTCTGTTTTATACCTAAATCTCCAAACTAATAGTGCTTAGTAACTAAGTAATGTAGAAAAATATAGATACAAATCTTGGCAGAACAAAAATTAATTAAAATGTATGTATGAATTTTAAAAGTCTATTTTTTAATCAGTATTGGTTTTTATAAAACTTGTTAATATAAAATTATATAGTAACAATAATAATAATACACATATTTACACTACTTGATTTTATTTATTTAATTATAACTTTTTTTTTAACCTGAATTTAAATCACACTTCATACACAGGTGTAATTTCATAACATTGGAGATACATTTTTATTAGAAAATTTTTTTTCAGTCTTTATTTGTATAGAAAAAAAGTATCGTGATTGATAGCAGCAAAAGAGTTATTAACGATGTACGTAGTACGTTTGTTTGTAGAGACAAAAAAGTTACTGTGCTTAGAATACCTTAATTGGGATGTTTCAGTTGTATTAAATATTATCTTACTATTATTTACAGAGAAACAGTTTGAAAATTAGGTGTATGTACGGCAATAAGAAACTTGTGTTTGTGTAATGTTGATCAGAGATGACGAGTGTACTAAGTATGTGTTATGCAAAAGTTTATTTCTTTAGCATTCAAAAAAATTAGAAGATATAACAGCAATCAATTCAAAATTAAATATTGAAATCAACAAGTTAAAAATAGAACTTAATGCAATGATTAGGCAAGGCATAGTTGCAACCATGGAACCATTTAACGATAAAGAAAACAGCTGAGAGCTATGGATTGATCAACTGGAGCTGTATTTTGGAGCTGATTCGATAAACGAAACTAAGAAGGTGACCCAAATAACTCTATTCTTGATATTTCTTGATAAATAAAGTTACACTTTGTTAATAAATATATGCGTGCCAGACAAGCGGGCTTCGAAGAAGTTTAAGGCCTTGGTGGATTTGATGCAAAAAGATTTACAGCTAGCACCTAGTGAAATGATCGAGCGCTTCAAGTTTAAGAAAAATATCGCAAAAAGAAGGAGAAGGGATGAGTGAATTTTGCTCGAGGCAATTAGCAGAGCATTGTAATTTTGCAGTAGAGCTCAACAGTCACCTGTGTGATCAATTTGTATGGGGAATGCGTTGTGATTATACTGAGAAAATTCTCTTACGTGAGGGAAATTTGACTTTCCATTTATCAGTGAAAAAGGCTTTGGCCATGGAAGCAGCGACTCGTCACGTAACCAACATGCTACGAGTGGAAAATTCTGTAAACTTTGTAAAGTTAACTAAGCCGCAGAAGAAAGCAAACAAAGGCCAACTAAATTCAAAACAACAAACGTTCCAAGGGAAGTCAAGTTCCAGTAAGGTAAACTAGAAAGAATCAGGCATCAAGTGTTTTTGTTGCGGATATACAATTTAACGGAATTTTCCGTTTGTATTTTATTGAAACCTTTTACAAAATCTACACAGTTAAAATCATTGTCCACACGTAGAATTACTCCTACATATTATTTGACATCACGTGATTGTAACAAAGCGAAGCGTTGAGCACTCGCCAATCGGCAGGGCAAAGTAGTATCGACGGATGATAGATATAAAGTGGTTGAGTTTGTCCCCCCCCCCCCCTAAGTATCTCTGTCATGGCTGTGTCATAAGTCCAAAAATATCAAAAGATTGGAAATCGATAATTTTTACTTTGTAATAAAATTCGTTGTATTTACAATCTTAATAAATCTATATCTATTGAAACTTAGATCAGAAAGTATTTTAATTATTTAAAAGACTTATGGTACAAACATATGTAGAACGTCGTAGAATCGAATTTTGGTTTCGAACATTAATGTGCGATTCTCTGTTCATCCTTATCCCTCTCATTTCAGTAATAAAAGGATGAGAGACCATCGCACGAAGAAGGATTCAATTATCTCGACAACGAAGTATGTAAGGTTACATATGCTGCGATAAAGCATATTTAGTCAGTACACAAACAGAGAAGGAGATTTCTTACCCAACTGGTGGGTGTCGCTTGCAAACACTAATATCGTGAGCACTAAGATACCATAATTTCTTCCTTATTTCTACCTCATCTTGGTGAACCATAGAGAGAAGTGAGATTATATATATCGTATTAAAAATGGATCTTACACCAATGTTTCAAATTAATTACTTTTCACAATAAAAACATCGAATGACAAGTCACCGAAAGCGTCTTTATATCTACGGATTTGGAAGGCAAACCAATATATTATTATCTTAGGCTATCATCATTCCAAGTATAGCGATGTATTTATATATGCATACATATAATAGAAACAGATATATTTCAGACTACTACACTGTTAAAAATCTTATAACAGACTATATAATGTCAAATTGTAGAGGCCATAAGTATGTATGTCATATATGTTACCAAATAGAGCACTTGCCTCGCATGTGTAAAGTCGATGGCAACAACGTTAAATGTTGGAAGAGCCGCTCGAGTGTCAGGGGAAAAAACTATGATGCACCGGATAATGCGTCAAGTGAAAGTGAGGATTACGTAAGTGATAATTTGCATTCAATTTCGAACTATATTAATGCTAATACAAAATCCCTTACGATAACTTTGAATATTAAAAGTGTTATGGATAAATTCGAAATTGATACAGCTTTGTTAATTTCAGTGGTACCTGAAGATTTTTATTCCAAAAATATGGCTCACTATTGCAAGCTAAACTCATCCTCACGCACCGCAGTGGGGCTGATCATCAAAAAGCAGGTTAAAAATAGAAGAAAAAATTTTTCGTTTGATTTTTTTCTGTTGGGTTGGCTGCAAGAATACCGTATGCATCATAAAATTCATAAAAAAGTGTCAATCTACCTCTACCTGTTCTGGAATTTCAGTTACAAGATACCTTTACTTGATGATCAATCAATAGATACAGTTGTTACAAAACTGTAGTAATGCCAAATTTAGTGTAAAAGTTAAGAATCTTATTGCACTGAATAATGAAGTAAATGAATCAGACTTCTGGAGTTCTGGATATTAAAGATTGGGGATTGATTAGCCGAGCAACAGCGAAATCTGAACAAAATTTTTTTTCACATTTTTATAGTCATGTAATCTTAAAATAATAGTTCTATTTTGCTAGATGTATAGCTACAATACATACATATCTGAGTTACATGAATGGATTTACATGGGTTATTTCACAAAAATTAAAAAACTTTTTTTAGTTTCATAATAATGTCAGAATTATTTTTTTCCAATAATGTATTTCTAAAACAAATGTACACTCAAAAATAAAATTGAGCATTTACTTATTAACTCTTTTTAACAGTTGCTTTATGGAATGTTAAAGTTTGTATAGAATTACCCATGTACATACATATTGAGCCGGTATCCCATGCGTTAGATATAAGATTAGCAGGAAATTTAAATTTGAATTTGAATTTTTGTAATAAATATGCTACAATTAGGTGTAAAATAAATAAATAATCTTAATCATTTTTCTTAATTTTAATGTAAATATTTATGTCAATAACAATAAAATTTTCAATACGTAATATTCAACGACAGTAAAATTTTTTACAGGGTTCAGTGAGGCTGAGTCAAATTAATCTGGTAGCTTTTCAAGAAAAAAAATTTTTTATGCTATAAAAAATCATTTTTCCGAAGATATGTATGCGAAGATTGAAGAACTAATGGCCCATAAACTTAAGTCTCCATGTACTCTCCCTGATTCTGTTCAGCAAACAGTGAGAAAACTATTATTCGATTTTAAAGAAAAATGACAGAAAAGTAACAGAACAGAAACAAGATTCCTTATAAAGAATGGTGATTGGCTACAAGTATTTGTCCCTGTGATGCCTGATAAAAAAAAAAAAGTTTTACACGCAAAAAAAGTAGGTCTACTGTCGATTTTGAAAGTAGTACTGAGAGAAGTAAGAGCTGAAAAACTGAAAATTTGCGTTCGCTAACAAGTACTAACGAATTAACTTATGCGACGCAAATGAAACTTAGATCAGAAGGAAAACAAGATGCTGCAGCACTATTAAAAAAGTTTGTTGCAGGATACCCCACAAAAGCCAAAAAAAGCCGGTAAGTTCTTAAAATTAGATAACAGTTATGAAAAATGTACGGCTGATAAAGCTCTTTCGTTCTACATAGAATTGCAATTTTTAAAAAGCAAATATCAGCAACTAAGAAATGCTGTTTTATAGAAAAAAGTCATTTCTATTTTCTCCTTACAAATTACTGTTTGTATACAAAAGCGTGCTATCCGAACATTCCTATTATTTCAAGTGATATTTCCGCTGACATACAATTACAAACTTCTGATAACACTGTACGTCAAATATCAGACTTTTAATGAGACGTGATTAACACTTTGAGTGCTGAAACTTAGTTTTGATTAGAAAATGGGAATGCGATGCAAGTTATAAGCAAAAATTTGATGATAATCTGGACCAAACAGACGAGAGTATTTTTTACTTCATTTGTGCCTCTACAACTTGCATATACAAATATTTGAACGGGAGAAATCACTATTATTTGAATAAATCCAAGACCTTCGTCCCCAAGATTTTTCAGACCAATTAAAACGCTGTTTGTATGCGAGACTACAGAAATAATTTGGGAAGAAGCTAATCAAGTAAAAAGAGAACGCGATTCACTTGTCCCTTTTAAAATTAATGTGAAAGGAAATAATACAGTCGCTAATTATCAATAATAATTAGCATTGACTTTGATTGCTCACAAATTTGCAACTCTATAACAAGTACTTAATCAGCCTAATGTTGTTATTTAGATGGCATAATATCAAAAGATTTCAATAATAAAGATCATATTTTGTGTAAGCAACTAAATAAAAAAAATTTAGAATTTGGAATTTCCTCTCTCTATGCTTGGATTAGAATGCTCAAACGTTGCTTACGTTTATCTTATAAATGAGACAAAAAAAAAGTAAGCTCATTCTGATGATGATAAAAAGTCTGTACAAATAATAAAGAAAGCATTCAAAAGGTTTTCAAAACAGAGTTGGGCCTTATAGTCGGCAGACCAAAACAAGGGTACGGAAGTACCAATGATGGTAATACTGCTCGTCGCTTGTTTGAAAATTACAAGGTTTCTGCAAGAATAACTGGTGTTGACCAAGCTATAATTTACAAGTTTTACGTCCTTTTATATGTCTTATCGTCTGGACATAACGTTGATATTGAGGAGTTCGAAAAATACTGTTTAAAAACATCTAGAGAATTAGTTCATTTGTATGAGTGGTGCTACGTGCTACAGTTCACAAATTTTACTCCATGGTCCGGGGATTATATCTTACTCCCTTCTAACAATAGGACAAATGTCCGACGATGCTCAAGAGTCATACAATAAATTTTTCAAAAAATTCCGTGAAAACTTTTTTCGCAAGTCGTCATGAGCAAAAACTATGCAAGATTTCTTAAACAGGTTTTTAATTTCTTCAAATCTATTAATTTCTAATTGTTGGAGATTTCCTGCAAAGCTAATGAAATTTTTATCAGAAGATGCTGTACATCTCTTATTACTGCCATCCATTATTATACAAGACTAGCAGCCCCCCGTCTCGGGTTCGCCCGAGACTTACTAAATAAAACACCGTAGTGTGTTGACATGTAATGTGAAACATTATCAGTTAGAAATTTTACACATATTCCTGATACATCTCAAAACAAAAATCTTCTTATTAAAAACGTATTTTTTCGGAATGTATATAGTTTATTTGGTCAAATAATAAGGTGTAAAAATTCAAAAAAATAATTATGCTGAAAAGTACCGTGCGTTCTTTATGCCATAAAATAATCGGTGGCAATAAGGAGCCGTTGATTTACAGTTACTCCCGTGTAATTCACAAAAACGGCTATTTTTTAAAGCTGTTAAGATTTTAAACCCCCAAAAAATTTATATTAAAAAAAAATTTTTTTCGTCATATCTCACAACTTTATTACCAGAGCAACAAAGTCCTGGATCTTAAACCCTACGTTTTTATTGCCACAAAAACACAAATACATTTTTTACTCATTAAAAAATCGGAAGTAGGATCTTTAAAGATTTCAGAGATTGCTGTGAGGGTACAATGAAAAGCTGATCTCTCACGTAATGGACTCTTTAGTTGTCGATTTTGACGCTGTTGTTTCAATCTCGATAAATTTTCTGCGTCAGTTTCTTGACGCCTAAGTAAAATTGTATTTATTAGATACACTTGAAGTTTTTCTTCCAATTCACCCTCTTGCGACTTTTGGCATGCTTAAAATTTTTGTGACCCCTAAAAGCTGTTTTCTGTCAATTTTGTTAAGTTCTAATATATTTGTTGGCAAGGTAGTCCAACGTCCGATGACCCTAAAAAAGACTACATCAGTATCGAGACGCTCCCGCGTATTATAACCACACTTATTTAATTCTGTTGCAGGTAGCCTCGATTTTATGGCGACGCCACCTAGCGGATTTTACTGAACTAAAGTGAAAAGCTGGCGTATTTTTGAAAAACGTTGAGCTCATTTATTGCTATTGTTATTAAATTTTTTAAGATAAAAACTGTACTAAAACCATCTAGGAAGTATCATGAATTAGTGTGCAAAATTTCAGCAAAATCGGTTCAGTAGTTTTCGCGGTTAGCGATTACAACGGTTGTAGTGACTTTGCTTTATATATTAGTAAGATAAGATGAAAGTGTATTATATGAGGATTTACTAACCATTGAAGATGTTACAACAGATGAAACTGAAAATTCTACTGATAATGAAACAACATTCTTTTTATAATAAGATGTTAAACGGAGTTATAAATAAATAAACGATTAATTCTAATTTGACAGCTATATCGTTTATTGAAGATACGACATTTAATTCGTAATCAGTGCCTACAAAAATCTTGAAAATGATATATCACTTGGTTGCACTATGAAACAAGGGATATTTTATGCAAGGTGGTGGTAATTAGGGGCTCAAGTGGATGAATTTCTGTGAATACGACATCGAATTCGTAATCAGTAACCCCAAAAGTGTGCGAGTTAAGAATAACAGATAAATTACTTGATTTTTGGATTTTTGGCCAGCTTTTCGGCCGACAGACCCATTGCGCGCCGGTTTAAAAGTTATACAAGCACGGTGATGCCTCCATTAGGCACCGTTAATGTGATTGTCACTCATAAATTTAGTGTTTTTAGAAAGCAATGAAAAGGATCACAATTTGGGTGGTATTTGCATAAATAAAATTGATGAAGTATCATTGAAGTCAGAGTTTTCAAAAAGTTTTTTTAGAAAGTTAGGATTATATAATGTAAAAAAGTTTGAAATCTTATAATTGGAAAATGTCAGACTAATTAAACAAACAACTCGCACCGTACTATCTGTGGTAAGACTATTAGTTGAAAAAGAGTTAGATCGTTTAGTAAACAAAAGAATATTGGTACCAGTGCAATCTGGCGAATGAGCTACTCCTATTGTTCCTATGAAAAAAAAGATCGAATAAGAATTTTTAGTGATTTTATAGACACACTGAACTATTTCATGAAAGACAGTCATCCACCTCGCATTCAAAATATTTTATCAACCCTACAAGGTCACACAGTACAATCAAAATTAGATCCGAAGCAAGCGTATCAACAAATTGAGCTTTATGCTACGTTACAAGCGTTAACTACCATCACCACACCCAAAGATTTATTTCATTATACTCGTTTGGTTTATGGTATCGTAGCGGCGCCTGTCTGGTTTCAGAAAGAGATGAAAACGATTTTATCAGATATTCCAGGGATGGTACATGTCTTTTTTTATGATATTGGCGTAGGAGGGAGTGACCAATCGAAACACAACAATAGATTCAGACAGGTTCTACTCAAATTACAAGAGGTAGTATTGACGTTAGCTATAAGGAAATTTGAGCTGAGTAAAGCTAAAATCAATTTTTTAGTTTATGGCTTAGATTTTTAAGATTTACATGTAATTAATAAAAAAATAGAGGCGATTGTATAAATTTCAAGACCAAAAAACGTTAAAGAATTACAAAGGTTTTTGGGCATGATGAATTTTTATTCTATGTTAAAAAAAAATTATTCTTTGTTGGTAAGCCCTTTACATGATTTGGTAAAAAAATAAAAAAATTGTTCTGGTGAAGAGATTGTGAAAATGCTTTTAGCAATGAAAAATGTAGATTAGCGTCCTATAAATTGCTGATGCATTTTGACGCCAAATTACCTATTAAGGTAACGTGCGATGTGTCACCAACAGGTATTGGTGCTGTTCATTCACATGTAATGTCCGATAGCTCTGAAAGGCTAGTTGCATTCAAATTACGTACGATTACCAAAGCTGAAAAAAATTACGCATAACTAGATCATGAAACGTTAGCAATTGTATTTGCAGTTCATAAATTCCATTAATTTTTGTTCGGTTTTGGTTTCCTTCTTAAGACTGATTAAAAAATTCTTTTTTTCATTTTCGGGAACAAGTACGGTAATCCGCAAATATCTGTAAAGGTGGGCAGTTTCCTTATCGGGTTACAATGATGAAATTCGACACATTATGGAGAAAAACAACAAACATGCTGATTGCTTAATAAGATTTAGTTTAAGCAGTTCAATTGACAGATACACAGATTGTTACTCTAGCTTAAATTTTGTCGCGGAGATAATTGATCTTTGATCTCTGTTAATGATTTGCAAGCCGCATATAATGATTGTCCAGTGCTCAAAATTGTTCGAAAATACTTTAGAATTGGTTGGCCAGGTGTGGTCAGTGATGTGTTGAAAGTTTTTAAAAAACAGAGCGTCTGAATTGTTGTTAGAAAACAATTGTATTTTATAGGGATCGATTAATTTTACCAACATCCGTGCGTGATACGGTTTTATCTGGATAGCATAATGGCCATATGGATAGATAAGATAAAAGCGCTGGTCCGCTCCTGTGTGTGGTGATCCGGGATAGGCACATACATTGAAAACGTAACTAAATGGTGTGAATTATGCTTACGACATGGTATTGATCCACCGAAGGCTAAGCTGCATGTCTGGGAATGGCCAGATTTCCCTAATGAACGTATTCATGCGGATTTTTTAGGTCCAGTTCAGCGCTTTATGTACATGATTATTACTGATGCTCATTCCAAATAAGTAGATGCAAAGGATGCGTGACATTACGGCTAAATCTACAATCTCGGCTATGCCATGTCCAATAGAAGTGTTAAACCTAAGTATTCCTGCTGCATCAGCTAGTCTCGATTCCGTTGCGACTCATAAAAGTACAGTTAAGTCACTACCCAAGAAAACCGTGGTTTCAAATTCTGAAGTGTCAAATAAAGATAACGAATATGTATCGAAAAAAGCGAAACCACCGGACAATATTGAACCGCTAACGCGATCTATAGATAATTATAACTAAAGTCAATTGAAATGACATTTCTTTTCTAGCGGAAAAGGATTGTAGTATACGTAACTATCGCCATTTAGTGGCTAAAGTGAACGTTGGTACTGTAACGAGCGAGCAACAGCAAGCGAAAGTCTCTGCGCATTTCATATTTGACTGCACATACAGTCAGGCGTACTTGTCTCGACGTCACTCTGTACATAAATATACTGGCTATTATAAGTAACAATAAACGTTTGCCTCAAACTAGCGTATTTATTTCTTAACCTTAATACATTACACTTATGTTGCTGGAAATTATAAAAAAAGAGAAAAAAAGACTTCTGATACTAAAAATGTATCGAAAACTTTTAGAACAAAAAATTGAAAACCACAAAAAATCGCGTTCTTGCCATTGTTTTTCTAAGTCTGCATGGTGCTTTAAAAAAGGCCGTACGGAATTTACAAAAAAAATTCAGCAGTAAAATTAAAAAAAAAAAAAATCTGATTTACAAAGAGTTACTCTGTATAAAAGTTGATAGTGCATAACGATGCAAAAATATCCTCCACGCTTGTGAGACGCCCTTGTTAATGCAACATATATACATTTTACATAGCTAATAGGCATCTCCGATTTTGATTTTTTTTCGGGGACTGTTATATACGCTAAGAGGAGAAAAAGACGATAGCTGAGGTTGAGTTGCTTCCTGTAATATAACGCTGATGACCGCAATGGTTGAGTTGCATCCCAAAGAGATGTAAACTTGCGTTCTGTTCTTTAAGGATGATGGTCAAATGGCGTCCATGGAGATAATGTACATAAAGTAGGACAGCATAAGCTAGTTCTACTCGTGTACGGTTGGTAAAGAAAGAAAGAAAACGAGAGTGGCATTACATCTCTCTCTGCCCTCTACGGTGATTGGTTAAGGTGGCTTCCTTGTCTACTGCTCTAGTCAAGTAGGAGAATTTGACTCTTGCATTATCTAATATCATGTATTATATAAACAAATATCCAAAAGATATTTGTCTAGAAAAACGGGAAAATCAGTTTCACGTTTAGAAAATTTATATATATATATATACATACGTACAAAAGTGTCGGTGTTCTGCTACCGTCCATGAAACTGATTTTCACGTTTTTCTCGACAAACATCTTTTAAAAATGACTGATTACCAGCATTTTCCAAAACAGAATTAAAAAGAATGGAATTTTTTCTACAAGTACATTATAAAATGTCTGCTTAGATTTTCGATTTTGAGTTGAAAAATGCTTGTACATTTGATTTTTTAATGCTCTTCCATTTAAGGTCGTATTAAACGGTTTAACTTTGAGCTGAAATTTCTCGAGATTCTGTCCAATTTGAAGTATAAACAGAGTTACCATTGGATTGAGCAGATTTCAATCTACTAAATTTAACATATTTTGTTTCTCAGGTTTTCGCAAGGGAAATAGAGTAAGTAAATTACTGAAGTAAATCATCAACTAGGCAAGGAGGAGCAAACTGCAAAGGAGAGTAGAAAGAAATGTAATGTCAGTACTAATTTCGCAAAATTACAAGCATTGGTACAAGCTGAACTGTTACATGTTGAATTCAAAACAATAAGCGTAAGTACTACAGATTTACGAATTTACATTTAGCAGTGGTCTGTACAAGGTGTAACTAAAAAATTGGTATAAATCACCCTAATGATGAGACGCAACTCAACTATGGCCGTTAATGACTAGGACGAAACTCGGACAACCTATTGAATTACCGGGAGACAGGTCGACTCTTATTATTAAAACGGGATGCAACTCGACAACTGCAAAGAGGATGCCAATGAGAGAGAGTTTTTGAGAAGGTGCATAGAGTGTTGATGACTATAGATGAAGAGAGAGAGAGAGAGAGAGAGAGAGAGAGAGAGAGGATAGTGTGTGTGTGAAAGTTTGGCAGTGATCGCGTTTTCTTGAGGCGAGAATCTTTCCAATAGTTGAAGGCAACGGAAGTGGCCAGGACCAGGAAGAGGGTAAGAAAGCAAGTGAGGTAAGAGAAGCCAGAGGATGGATGATAATCTAGAGGACCTTGGAAGCTACCACGTTGTTACGACTTATGAGCGTTTTGTCAGAAGATCAGGCTAGCTAGAGTAAAAGAGGTTTGGCGTGTGTGGACGTAATGAGGAGGAGTATGAGGGATCGCGAAGTGCATGCATGTGAGTGTCGTCGTTACTGTGTCCCGCTGTGTAGAGACAGAGGGAGAGAAAAGAGAGAAATTGAGAAAACAAGATGATAAAATTTAGGTAGAATATGAGAGAGAGGGATAGGTAGAGTAGTTTAGAGTAGTACCAATAAGTAGAGTAGTGTACAGTAGTTATCGAAGTGCAGCAAAATAGCGTTGAGTATTTGAGAGCAGTGTAGAGTAAAAATTGGAAGAGTTAGCGAAGACGAGAGAGAGAGAGAGAGAGAAAGGGTAGTATAGAGTCTTAATGAGCAGTTATAGAATAGCGAGAAAGAAAGAGATTGTTAAAATTGTTTAGATATTTATAGTGCCTTGGGGAAGATCCTCATTTAGCCAAAGTTGAATTATAAAAGTAATAAACAGCTTACAAACAGTGCTTACATGATAAAAACAACATCGAAGCATTTAAATTAAAAGTAAAGATATAACTAGTGATCTTAAACGAGGACTGATTTGATGCAATTGAAGGCGAATAGAAGGCTACGTGATTGTGAAGGCTAGAGCAGGCTAATGAGGTAGGTGAGCAGGATGTAGAGATGGCAAACGCAAGATTAGAGTGGTGAGCAGATGGTAGTGAAAATGACGCGTGACAGAGTTGATAAAATAGCAGAGCTCAGAATGAAGATTGGTAAGATGTATGAGGGTGTCGAAGAGAGAAAAGAAGACCAATCAGAAGATGAGTAAGAAAAAGAACAGAGAGAATGAGGTTGAATGAGTCGAGGGAAAAGGGTGAAGAAGAGGAATGAGACTAAGAGTAGGGGTACCTGTGGCTGAAGTGGACCAAGTGGTGCATGATAGACAACAAGGAGGCGACCATATCACCAGGTCACCCGCACCACTGGGGAGCCAGACAGAGGGGCCGCCACCTTCGCTCTCTACACGCTTGTTCCACTCGGTCCGATCGTGTTAAAGGAGGACATTTTGAAGCATGGATTTGAATGTTGAGTATGTCAAGTTGAAGAGGTTGATGGGTGCAAGAAAATTGAGAAGGTCAAAGGCCTATAATCGATTGAATCACGCGTAAAAACTAGAACGAATTTCATTACTCTAGGTGATATTTGTATAGATTCTAGACCCTTCGCGAATTAAAATACAATCAGCCCCTTTTACGTAACCTCTAAAAACGATACCTTTACTCGTAACGGTACTTGTTGTTCTTAAATCACGAACGAGACATCATTCAATAAGCCTGCGCTGCTTCGAGTAGCATTGATAAATCTTCGGCGTGCCATGAGTGAGCGCATTGAGATACTACACAACAGCCACTTTGAGTCGTTTCATCTTGATTCCCTTCACTCGAATACAGTCGTACCTCTTTGCAAATACCCTCTCGCCTAATTTAACTATTCTATAGCCTCGCATTCCACCTACGCGCCCAGTGTGAGTCCCGAGTTGTTAAGAGAAAGCTTAGACTCAAATAAATCGTCGCACCGACGTAACAGTAGAATTAAAATTAGAAAATTTTTAATTTTAATGACAATAGTTTAATAATCTTTACCTTTTTCCTCATAGCATCTTGAAAATGGATCTCCTGTTGAGCCAGAAGGACAACTACAGAGTGGATTGTGGTTAATCACTCGGCACTGTGCTCCAAGACCACAAGTTCCAGGACACGGATCATTGCACTTATTTTTATAACAAGCTCTATTTTGTGGGCATTCTGAATTGACCAAACATTCAGGTTTACAGTTTGGTGGTGAACCAAAGTAAGAGTCTTGGCAGCTACACACAGCCTGGTCATTAATTTGTTTACAAATGCTGTACGGGCCACAAGGAGATGGATTACACAGCTCAGTGGCTCTAGTTGGTTCTGTGACTGAAACAAATAATAAGGTATACATTTAAATTACATTAAAGATTTAGATAATGTACTTAAGTAAAGACAAACGTATATGGACCATATTTACCTGGTTCATAAGTACACCCTGAAAATGGTTCACCAATATATCCAGGTTGACACGTACACGTTGGTATATGATTAACAACCGAACACTGAGCTTGGGGGCCGCATATTCCTGGACAAGGATCTACACATTTGTTCCTCAAACAAGCTTTATTGGTTTGACAATCTGAGCTGTGAGTACATTCAGGTTGACATCCCTCATATGGGTTGCCATGATAGTCTTCAATGCAAGTACACGCACCGGCGTTATCTTTACGTTGGCAAATAGCATTTGAACCACAGGGAGAAGGTTCGCAAGGATTCAGGGTTACTTCTACCAGTTGAACACACTGTATAAAAGGATTACCAGTAAATCCAGTTGAACATGTGCAAATCGCTGCATGATTTATCACTGAACATTCTGCGTTTTCTCCGCATGAACCAACACATGGATCTTGACATTTTTTATTGATGCAAGCACGACTTGAATGACAATCAGGATTAATTAAACATTCTGGGCGGCAGTTAGGCGGAGTTCCCACATAATTATTCTGGCAAGAGCAAACTGGGCCATCATTAACATTTTGACAAATAGAATGTGGCCCACAAGGTGATGGATCACAAGGTGATTCTATTTTTGGTTTCACTGTTGCTAAAAAATAATAACTTATATTACAGATTATTGCATAAGATCATTAAGAATCTTATTTAAATGTCTATGAAAATATTATTTTACAAAATTCTGTTAGATTAGATTTATTTAAACATTAGACTACAGTCACCTGGAAATTCAAAGCAGCTTTCAAATGGATCTCCAGTTTGTCCAGGTAAGCAGCTACAGATGGGAGAATGATTAATAACCTCACAACGGGCATTAAGACCACAAGAGCCCAGACATGGATCAGTACACTTGTAATTTACACATGATCTTTTTGCGGAGCATTCTGAACTAACAACACATTCTGGTCTACACGATGGTGGTGTACCAATATATCCAGAAATACAAGAGCAAACGGCATGACTTTCAATGCTTTTGCAAATACTGTTAGTTCCACATGGAGAAGGGTTGCATGGGTCTAGCGAAGGTTTAGATCCCTTACGTAGTACTCGACAAGTAATAAAAGGATCTCCTGTGTATCCAGTTGGGCATGAACAAACTGGAATATGATTTATCATATCACACTGAGAATGTTGGCCACAAGTACCAGGGCAAGGATTTCTACACTTATTTCTTATGCACATCTTATCACGTGAACATTCTGAACTGATTGTACATTCTGGGCGACATGCTTCAAAAGGATTGCCTATGTATTCAGGTAGGCACTCACAATCGCCATTATTACATATCGCGTTCGGTCCACATGGTGATGGATTGCATGGATTTTTTGGTATAGAGGGACCTATGATAAAAGTTAATCATTATTCTTAAGGGATCACAATATTTTGAAGTGTACAAAAAACAACAGTATGAAAAAAATAGACTTTGATTAAATATTAAAAACCTACTACTTAGTTCTGGAGAGCACTGAGAAAATGGATCACCAGTAAAACTTTCAATACATGTACAAACTGGAATGTGATTTAAAACATGACACTGAGCGTAAAGACCGCAAGAACCACTACATGGATCATGGCATTTGTTTTTTATACAAGCTTGCTCGCTCTTGCACTCAGAGTTAAGGATGCATTCAGGTCTACAGTCTGGTGGTATACCAATATAGTTTGGTAAGCAGGAGCACGCTGGATTTCCAGATATTACTTGACACAAAGAATTTGGTCCACAAGGCGATGGGGTACACGATGGTGGTTTTTCTGTTATCGTATCATCCCGAGCTGAAAGGTTAATAAAACCGTAGTAATATTTTGTGCTATTTATATTCAGATTTAATTGCGTGCAAATGCTAACAGTAGTTTTGCAAGATCTAAAAACTACCTTGTTCAAGGCATTGTGAAAATGGATCTCCAGTGTAACCAGGTGGACACGTACAAATAGGACTATGATTTTTTACAGCACATTGAGCTCTTAAACCACAAGTATTAGGACATGGATCAGCACACTTGTTATTTATGCAAGCCAAATTGATAGGGCATTCAGAGCTAACTCGACACTCAGGTTTGCATTGTGGTGGTTCACCAACATAATTAGGTAAGCATGTACAAACAGGTTGGCCGTTAGCTGCTCGACATTTACTGTTAGGTCCACAAGGTGATGGTGAACATGGGTCTGTTGGTGGAGCTGGTGCTGGAAAAATACGGCACAAAAGTGTAATGTAAAATACAGACTATGTTGGTGTATACAATCATAAAAATTGTATTATTACTAGTTTAAAAAAAATTTGTTATGAATATGTAAAAAGATTTTTGTTAGTGCAATCTAGAAAATAATGAGAGAGAACAATTTTTATTTGTTTTATTAGAAAAATCTGTATTTACTTCGTCCCTCTTCACACGCATAATATGGATCACCAATAAATCCATTGGGGCAACTGCAGGTCGGTATATGAAGTTGCACAATACAATTGGCAAAAATTCCGCAAGTGCCTGGACATGGATCAATACACTTATAACCTGTACAAGCCAAATGTGGTAGGCAGTCAGTATTAATTTCACACTCTCGTTGACATCCTAACTGAATATCATATGGATCGCCAAAGAAATCCGCAAGGCAGGCACAAGCACCTGCTCCATTTTTCTCGCGACATTGTGCATTAGGCCCGCATGGATTTGGTACGCACGGGTTTGGTGGTGGCTCTTCCGTTGCTGAAAGTGTTATCATATTTATTAGTATGACTGTCAGCATTACTGTTTTTTTTTTTTACTATTATTTTAANGTACAATTTCGTTTATCAGCATTAATATCACCATCATAACAGTCACCACTGCTATTATAATCATGATAATTATTATCGTTATCACCATAACCATCATCATCACTATCATCATCAATATCGACATTATTAAAACTAGCATTTTTATTATTATTATTATTATTTCTACTATTTTAACCATGATTAATTTGTAGATGTACGATATGTAATAATAAAGCCTTTTTTTAGTCCAAAAAAGCAACCTGAATGATACCTTCACAAAATCTTTACGTATACAATGCTCATAATTTTGTTTTTCAATTCTCAAATTTATTATATATTTATAACAAATGATAGTCATGTAATTAATTATGTAACACTACAAACTCACATAATAAATCACGGGATTCATCATGTTAACCCACTAGTAGCGCTGCGTGGGGGATTTAAATATAACCCTAGTGTATACACGTACAGTACATACACGCGCAGTGTCAATGGTTATGGTAAGCAATCAATGATATTTTTATTTTTAACAATACTATCAGAACTATATCCAAGCCATGGTAAGGCTGAATTAAATAATAAGCCACACTGGTATACCTTCTCTCCAGTGATCTTTTCATATAGTTCTTTTGCTTTTTGTTCCATCTGGATTCCATGAATGAGGCTTGAATTTCTGCGGAATGAACTATTTGAATATTTGACCATTTTATTTTTTAAATAAGGACTTTTTTTAAAATGAATCAAGTACATAATTGAATTTTCTTTGATTAGAAAGTAATATTGCAACTTAATATCGTTTAACAATAGTCTTTTTCAATACATGGAAAAACTGAAAGAGTAACTGTTAAAGGATGTAAGGTTCTATATCCCATTTGAAGTTTCGAAATCATACTATTATATAAAATTTTTATTGCTCATGAAAGACATGTAGTGAAGTTTATTAAAAGCTTATCTAAAAAATATTTCATGTAAATGAGTATACTTTCCAATAGTATTTGGCTAGCTTAACTAATGTTTTGGAACTTATTTCTGGAAATTTGGAGATTGCATCTGTAATTTGTAATTCTTTCACGTCAAAATTTTTTGAAAGGAACAATTTCATACATAGACTTTGTTCCTTTTTAGACTTTTTTCTACACACTTGCTTTACATCAGTTCATGCTGTAGTTTAAATATGGTACTCTTTAGTTCTATACCACATAAAGATGTTAAAACAAATGTAGGTTTGAAAATTAATTTAAGATAACATGTATACCTCGTTAAAAATATTAGTACTGCGAAATTGTATTTGCATGTTCAATTCAACCCACCTTTGCAACTACGTACACAATGTAGTTGTTTGCCTTTTTTTCCACAAGCTAAGATAAATTTTACTTCATAAGGGCTTCATACTGATCACTTAATTTTAAAACAAGAGACATTATTCGGATCTTATTTTTAGTTTTAGAGGTTATGCCACAAAATAAAACATGAAATTTTGTTTTACCATCACCTACATAATTAATTAAATCAAAAAAAGATATCAAATAAGATAAATTGGAGGTTGATCGAGCTATATATTTTAACATGATTGCAGCCCATTAGGGTTCTGTTTTACTTCACCTTGATGGCGCTAGTAATGGGTTAACATGATAAATATTGTTTTATTTCCTGAATTATTTGCGTGATTTTATTGATTTGTCCACGAGTCAATAGACTATACAGTTCAAACCTCTGGGTAATAATTATGATACATAAGTCTTCCTTACATTTAAAGGTAAAAGGTTAGAACATTTAAAATATTTGGTAAATGTAAAGCTATTACGTAACGTAAAAGTAGCAGTGATAGAAAATTTTTTAAAAAGGTTCTATCGTTAACTAAAATAAATACATGGATTCAAATTTTTTAAATTTTAACTGATATTTTAAAACCCAACAGTGAAGTATTGCTATAGATATTTTGTGCTATTTATATTCAGATTTAATTGCTTTTAATTTTTAATAAGCTTTTCAGTTGTGTAATAAAATGTAAATAAAAATATCATATGGTGATATGATAATGACTAAAAAAAAAAAAAAAATTATTTCAGAATATTTCTACAGCGAATCTCGTCACTATCCCTATTCAAGACGTAAAAATCATCTCTCCCTTTTAAGTGAAATATATTTATTGTATATAAGAATTTTTTAAATCAAGTTTAACCATTTGTCATCAACTGATGATTTTTTCATAGTCATAGAAAACGTAAAGATTAAAGAAAATTGTGTTCTATACAAAATCAAAGGTAATGAAGATGCACTTTTTGTGTTTATAGTCATTTCTGGTTTGAAAACTTCCGTTCTAATTATTTATATGTTTATAATTTTTGATGGATTGAAAAAAAAAATCGTGTATTAAAAAAAGAAAAATAATTTTAATTGGAAGAAAACATATGTGGTTAGTAAAAATCTTGCAGTAAAATATACGTAACATTATTTTTTTATTTTCTATTTTTGGTAGTGAAAATCGTTTATTTTAGTATGCGTAGAACTAATTTCATAGTTATAGCTTATCTCAAAGATTGTCGTTTCTCAATTATTTTGAATTTGGAAAAATTATTTTTTAATTTACTGGTTGTTACAGCAAATATCAACATTTAGTTCTAAAATACAAAAATAAAACCAACAAAATAGTTGCAAAATAGATTTTTATGACCATGCTTCGATTACTTCTTCTCAAATTGAGAAGCATTCACGATAAATGATGCCCTTAAACTATTAATTTGTTTCTTAAAAATGTTTTCGTGTTAATACATCACGTCAAGTATTATATATTTAAAGCTTTTCCATCCAAGCCATGGGTACATTTTTTTCTTGAGAGTAAGAAAATAATTGTTTGCAATAGTGTGCGAAAAATATGTGTATTCCGCTCTATATTTAGTGTGAAAAATAGATTTTTCCACGTAGTATGCGAAAAACATGTGCGGAAAAAGTATGTGGCAAAGATTTTTCTACACACCTGAAAAAAATTTGCTACCCACCGGATATCTCTGTTATAAACTTTACAACTTTCTCAAAAAATACTTTGATGCTATTTTGAATAGCTTTACGAATATTTTACTATCGAGCTTCATTACTGGCACGCAATAAGCACCAAATAACATTTCTTATGATAAGTTGTAAGCTCTATACACGTTGATATACAACTATCATAACCCTACTTGGTGTAAGTTTTAATTCTTAACTAAAATTCCTTCCATATGACTTTTTTTTTAAATTCCATTATACATGGTATAATTTTTTTGTTCCTTTGATTTCGTTACAATTATATAAGAATAGTGTAAGATGATGACTAAAAATGTTTTCATTATTTATTAATATACTACTATGGAGTTGAACAAAATTTGTTTCAGCTATAAAATTCTTTACAAACGTTTTTGTTTAAGAAGGTTCTAGCTATGGTCCATACGACGCTCTCTACAGTTTGGTATGTCGCGTCGTCTGTTTTTCTCGCTCTCCTGTGAAAACATAACCTTTTGTAGTTTTTACCTCGCTTATTAATTGGTTTGTTCTTTTACAAGGACCTTCGAGATGTTTAATTTAATTAAATATGATCATTAGATGTATTTTGATCATTGATAAAATTTTTATATAAAGTTCATCGTTAATAAGCGAGGTAAA
>NW_019379681.1:240850-272537 GCF_000648655.2 Copidosoma floridanum
TATTTGGGCATCGATATTGTAAAGAATTTAAAGAAAATATTATTTATTATATTTAACCATAATATGATAGTTATTCATTATATTCAATCAGTATATGGTAGTTGCTCAATCATTATCTGCGTGCGGAGTATGGGGGTGGTAAAGCCCCACAAGTATATGTATAATACAATAGCATGTAACTATATTCTATCGTATGTAGCACAACTTTTTATTTTGGATATGTTGACGGTATAATGCTGTGTACTTTTTTTTATTACTTACTGGTTTCAAAAACCACAAGTATCTGAAAGAACTCTCTCTCAATCCATCTGCAGAACTTAAAAATAAACATTGTTTATGATTTAGAAGACCACGCAATACACATTTCCAATAAATGTTCTTACAGTGAAAATATTGCAGGTATTACAACACTTTAGCTAGAAAATGATTACCCAATAGATATTATTGATAAAAATACACACTTTCAACTGCACAAACTCAAATTTTAGAAAAATCACGAAGATTTAAACAAAATCTTATTGGCAGTGTATTTAAGTATTCCATGTAATAATAATTATTTCAAAAAACTACTACCTTTTTAAATCCTTGCAGGATTTGCACTGTACCCTCTATTAATAACAAATTAAACACTATAGTCTACTTGAACTGGAAGAATTTTTAAGATGTGGATTCTGGAATACATAAAAATTGAAAGTGTAAATTTGATAGTTATGGCTCATCAACGCGAGTTTAACCACACATTTACCTAAAGTAATCCAAAAATCGTGGGTAGAAAATTCAATTATCATAAAAGATAAATTTCATAAATCATACATATCAAATATAACACTAATAACATGAATAAATAAGAAGACATTCATTTACTCACTTCTTCTTATTTTCCGCTATTTAGAAAATTCTAGAATGGTCAGAGCTCATTGGTTAATGGACTCAATTTATAAGTTTATTGCCCTTATTCTCTGTTTAAGAAATCATTTTCATTTTGCCTCTGATTAATTGCTTGATATGTGTCATCTTCACATCAGAATGGAGGGAACCGATACCCATACAATTGATATTGATATTTTGATGCATCAATTGTATGGGTATCGATTCCCTTCATTGTTATGTGAAGATAACAAATATCAAGCAACTAATTAGAAGCCGTCTTATACCTATAATGATATCTATAGAAAAATACACTGAAAAAATGGTAAGGGAGTAGTGATTTAATCAATTATTTTGTCAGGGACAAAGACAAGTTTCTGGGGTTGTCCCTGACAAACTAATTGATTAAATCACTGCTCCCTTACCACTTTTTTAGTGTAGTTTTATTCTATAGATATCATTATAGGTATAAGGCAACTTCGGTAAGTATAGTAGAAAGCATAAAAGCTAAGAAAAAGTGTTAAAAACGAATGCTGAATTTTCTATGTCCTCTTGAAAAAACGTTGAGAATATGATTTTAAAAAATTAGTATTTTTGCTAGTACATCACGAATTTTCATTAGAACGTCATGAAAAACATTGTTAATTACTAAGTTTAATGCAACACAAAACATAACCAGGTTGCTAAATGGATTCAACCCATGCAACACTTCAAAAAAGTTGCGCTTATCGTATAGAGTAAACCGTACTTTTACTTCAAATTTTAAAAAATTTTTAACTTTTTCTGATAGCAAATAAACATAATTCTACAAGAGATTTTTGTTTTTAAAATTGACAAATTATTTAAAAAATATAATCCAAACTAAAGTTAGTACATTTTTGTATTCGTTTTAACAACTGTATCTTAAACAAATCATACGATTCGGGCGAGTTTTTAACATGTAAATAAAGTCGATGATACATAGGAAATAAAAAAATTAAAATAATAACAGTTTATACGTTCATGTTTTCTCTTAAGCTAGTTTATAGGATAAGTAAAAAGTTAGACACTTGCAAGTATCATTATTTAATTGTTGCAAAAGTTTTATTTTTTAACCTCGAGTGGGCTGGAAAACTAATATATTGGCAAAAAAAAAAAATTCCTAAATTTTTAGTTTTTGATAAAACTATTATATTTTTGATATTTCTACGTGTTTTAGCATAATTTAATGCAAATTTACCACTTTCTACCGTTTTTAACCCACTCCTTAACCCGCAGCTTTCTAATTTAAACTTTTCAAAAATATTACTTGAGTTTATTTGCGTAAAGATGTAATTAAAAATAAATTTATATCATAGGAAGTTTTTAATGTTACTATTTATAAAGTATAGACTAGTTTACCCTTCTTCGACACCTCTAACCTCTCCAATCCGCACCCCTCATTTTCAGCGTGGACTATTTATAAAAAATATTGTTTTGCTTGCATGAAAATGTAAAAAGATACATAATTTAGAATAATTTAGAATAATTAAGAATACATCAAAAACATATATCATTACTAATACATTAAAAATTATTTAATTTTGCTACAAAAAGGGTCGATTTTACCCCATTTTAAGGGTTGTTTTAGTATTTATAATATTTTCGCCACCAAGTTCGAAGTCAGCGTCGAAAATTACATAGAAAACGTATATCTGCACTTAAAAAACAAAAATTTTTTTTAATTTGAAATTTCTAATACAGACGAGCAGTTCCCTTGCGGGCTGGAAAGCTACTATACTGACAAAACCCGGGATCGACACTTCGTCTATGACCAATCATTGATATAGGGTATCTCTTATACCACTTTCCTAAGGGCAAAATGCCCCCTGAAATCCTGACCCTCTAAAAGTTAATGTTATCCTGATAGTTTTCAAAAATTTATTACAAACAATTATCATTGACACGAATAACAAAAAGGTTTTGTGACAGAGTATTGGTTGTAAAAGTTTTAGATCTTGGTAATTACAACTTAAGTGTCTTAAGATCGAAAAAACAAATTTTTTTCGTGAACGTTGTGAACATAAATAATAGTACAAAATAGTAGAAACTAATTAATTAACGTTTATTATCGTCTTTTATAAAAATTTATAACTCCTTTAGCAAGCTTAAAAAAAATGATAATTAGTTAATTTAATTATTAATCATATAATTTTACATTTACATTTTTTGATGGATATGCTGTATAAATTGAACTAATTATTGTTCGTATCCTTACATTAATAGCAAATAGACAACCAAGAAGGAAAAAGACCGTTTGGAAAATATTTCTATGATAGCAGCGATGGCAGTTGCGATTTCCGATTTTAAAACTAGATAAAGTTGGCTGTCAAATTGAAATTATTTTAGTTAAACTATTTTTGTACTGCATGTCTTTCATCACAGTCAAAAAATTTGTCTCAGTTTCACTAATTACAATGATTTTTTTAGTATCTATATTCAAAGTAATTTTCAAACTGTTCTAGCTCTATCTCCACTGACCTAAACGATTATATTAAACTGAGAAATTCACAACTTTTTTTATAATTACTTTAGAAAAAAATTTCAAGAGACTTTTTTCTCAAAATAATTAAAACAAAACAAAAAAAATTTCTGAATCAAAGTTGCAAAAAATTTTTTTTTCATTAAAATAACTGCTTATAACTTTTGAAGCACTTAATATAAAATGATAAACATTAGTTTATTTGATAACGGACTTTATGACAAGACTTAGGAGATTTTTATTTTCTTGATTAAAATTTGAAAGTTTCTGAGATACATCTTTTTAAAATAGAGTCTATACAACAGTACGGGTATGGAAACAATGGTACAACGAAAAATATTTGTTTTGTGAAAAAACTGAAGATTAAGTATTTTCGTAACTTATTCAAATAATAATAGTTTTCCTACGAGTTTGAAAAGTCTTTGTTTGCGAACCGAGAGGTTTGCGGCCCGAGCCGAAGGCGAGGGACGTAACGAGGTTCGTAAAGGAGACTTTTCGAACGAGTTCTGGAAAACTGCTTTTTCGCCCGAGGAAGTACCAGCCTTCCAAAACTACCCGAGTGCGGAAAATACTGTTTTTATCGTCTTGAATTAATTTATTTCGAATGCAAATCACTAAAACTTGTTTTTTTAGCTGTTCCAACTATTAGGGAATAATTTCCAAGTTGTTTCTAGACTGATGCTTTTACGTTACTAGTCTTTATACTTTGAGCATAGATTTTGTGTTCTTATTTATATACGTTTTATTACTATTCAAACACAGTAACGTGATTTATAGCTTTAACTTGAAAAGGGTTGTCTACTATGTAACAAAAAAGTAGTCGAATTATTTGTTCCTAAACACTTCTTTAGAATGGATTTGTATGTGAATGTATTTGAGTTATAATTTAATTATAACAGTAAAAAAGTATTTTTGTTAATAAGTATGAGCTAGACTTCACACGAATTGAACTTATATCAGCTTAATACTCACTTGTGATTAAAGATGGAGTACACTGTATTTGGGCATCTCCGACGTAGCCTTCAGGACAACTGCAGATGGGTACATGATTATGTACTGCACATCTAGCAGACTCTCCACAAGCTTCTTGACAAGGATTTTTACATCTTTGATTGATACAAGCAGCATTGTTAGAACATTCTGTATTATCTATACACTCAGGTCTACAGTTAGGAGGTCTACCTATATAGTTCAGCAAACAAGAGCAGGCTGGCTGAGAATTTATTTTCTTACACTGAGAGTTTAGCCCACATGGATTTGGTGTACAAGGATCACCACGTTCCTCAGGTGTGATGACCATTTTTGTACAAAATTTAAATGGATCACCACTATAACCACTAGTACAGCTACATATTGGATTATGGTTGACAACAGTGCATTTCGCATTTTGACCACAGTTACCAGGACAAGGATTATTGCATTTATTGTCCATACAAGCTTTATTTTGTGGGCATTCAGTACTAACAGTACATTCTGGACGGCAAGTTGGCGGTGATCCTATAAATCCTGACTGACAGGAACAAACTGCATGTCCATTAAGTGTTCGACAAGCACTGTTTGGTCCACAAGGTGATGGATCACAAGCATCGATGATTGGTTGCTCTGTTACTCTACCTCTTAAATTACATCCTATAATCGGGTCACCAGTATATTCAGGTAGGCAAGCACACGAAGGTGCATGAATAATTACCCGACATGTCGCCATAGGCCCGCAAGCATTATTACAAGGATTCACGCACTTGTTATTTAAGCAGGCAGTGTTACGATCGCAGTCTGAATTCGTTACACATTCAGGCTTGCAGCCTATATAAGGATCGCCAAAGTATTCTGGTAAGCAAGCACATGCACCTACGCCATTTCTCGCATTACAAACGGCATTAGCACCACAGGGTGAAGGATTACATGGTGTTGGATGCTCGGTTGTTATTGGCTGCTCATAAACAGCAGTACATTCACGGAATGGATCTCCAGTAAAACCTTCTTTACAAATGCACACAGGATTATGTTGGACAACGTTGCATAGTGTGTTACTACCACATGATCCTGGACATGGATCAATACAGCGTTCATTTTGACATGCGAGATTTCCTGGACATTCTTCGTTAATAAGACATTCTGGACGGCAGTTCGGTGGTCTACCAACAAAATTTGGTAAACATGAGCAAGCAGGTACTCCATCAACAGTTCGGCATTGAGAATTCGGTCCACAAATTGATGTTGAGCAAGGATTTTCTGGTGGTAGATATGTTGGTGTTTTGCCTGAAACCAGAAAAAAATTTTAAAATAAGACTTTAAAATACATTTAAGTGAGAAATAACATTTTTATCAAGCTTGATTTTTTATTGGTATTTTTAATCCTTGGAAATCACAAACAAAACGTTCAAATATTTTACAATTTTTTTTGTGTAAAGACTATTTGAATTAAATTATTAGGCTTGTTTCAGACTGTTTTAGAAATTCTGATGATTAGTAATCCTAATTTGGGGATGATTCCCATTTCTGTGGCACTGAGCTGTATACAGATATATTTGATTATTGGATAGTAAAAGACAGAAATATTGGTCGCCACAGAAATCGTAATCATGCCCTAATTTATATTCGTTATTTAAGGTGATTAATTTTAAACGATAGCGAGCAAGTAAATATAATTTTTTTATGGCAGTGGTTTGGCAGTTTGCTGCGCAGGCAGGGATATTCACTTTTTGCCCGCTGGGGTTTAAAAAATCGTATACGCAAGGTTCAAAATAAAAGAAGCTTCGAACTGTCTGTTCATCATCTTCGGCTTCATCTTAGAGGACAATACACAGATGATCTGAGACTTTCTTGACTTTTCTTGCGTAGAGGCGTAATATTCTACTATGCTTGCTACTAAAGCAAAGAGCTACATTTTCTCTGTGTTGTGAAGTTTAAATCGCATGAGGTCCCTACGGACCAAAAACTTATCATAGATGGCGTTCTGTAGCTAAGAGAAAAATGTTGTTACATTGACAAAAATGGACTAGCCGTGATCTCCTGACGTCAGCGTGACGGATATGTTGTCACATAAGTAAGTCTACATCATTGTGTAATAAATACATAAGGTGGGCTCTTCAGGCACCGTACCGATCTGCCAATCAGAAGGCTTGGAACAAGCGACCTTTCATATTGTATTTTACACCAATGAGTGCAGAGAACACGTCGTTTAACTACTGCTACACGTAAACAAGAGTTCAGGGTAAAAAATTTCCTCCATAAATAATATGATTAAAATTTGTTAGGTACACTATTTTATATTTAAATATAATTCTATGTAATCATCTAATTAGTTGTGAGATATACAATGAACACAGTATATTAAATATTTCCACAAACAAATTTTACAATTTTTTGTTCTTTTTATGAGTATTTTTAACACCAAAAATCAGTTGTTTTGTTCATCTCTTGCATCTTATTTACGTTATTGTACGTACGAGGCTTTTAATTTGATTTTGCTTTTCGAGGTAAGATGTATTTATTTTTAACAATAAAGTATAAGTAGTTTAACAACGCACTTTCTGCACTCATTAGTGGAAAATAAAATATGGAAGGTTGCTTGTTCCGAGCCTTCTGATTGGCTGATCGGTACGGTGGCTGAAGAGCTTATCTTATGTATTTATAACACCATGGTCCACATTACCGTATATTGTCGTCACTTACAGTAACAGTTTGTTAGTGAAGCCATTTTTCTCTTAGCTACAGTACGCCATCTATGCTGAGATTGCTTATAGTAGGGACCACATACGGATCATGCCTGGAAATAAAGAAGTTTCAATAACTACGGATACCATCGTTTCATGAGTTTCATTTTTCCAGCCTAGGTGCGAAATACATTATTATTCTATGATATAAGTTAAAATTATACGTAAAATATACTGTAACTGTACAATTTTATTTCTATGTCAGAGAGTTATAAGCGTGTAGTCATCCTGAGAAAGAAAACCAAGGACCTGAGAAAATTTGTTGTGATTGTGTGTAACTACTGTCTTAGTTAAATCTCATCTTACTTAAAATATATAATTGAGTCGTCTTTAAAAAAATCCTAAAACTTTAAAATACACCAAATCACCTCGAGTGGGCTGGAAAACTAATATATTGGCAAAAAAAAAAAATTCCTAAATTTTTAGTTTTTGATAAAACTATTATATTTTTGATATTTCTACGTGTTTTAGCATAATTTAATGCAAATTTACCACTTTCTACCGTTTTTAACCCACTCCTTAACCCGCAGCTTTCTAATTTAAACTTTTCAAAAATATTACTTGAGTTTATTTGCGTAAAGATGTAATTAAAAATAAATTTATATCATAGGANCTTTTCCATAATATTTGTTTGGAAAAAGTTTTACAAAGAAAAAAAATCAGAAGTTGTATTTTCCAATAACTACTAGATTTTTTCAAATGGAGTTTGAAGATTTATGGTTTATCTTTCAAAAGAAGCCAATACTTAGTCAATTTAGGTGGTAGGACCATTGATAGTTTATGTGGTTTTTTAAAGGAATACTATGCTAAAATTAGTCAAGAAAAGAGTTAAATTTGTAAAAGGAATGTGGAGCTGGGATGAATATCCTTATCTGAAAGATCTATGGGGTATCCATGAATTCTATTGGTGGGGTAGAGTGAAGGCGAAAAAAGAAAATTGAACATTTTGTGAGATTAATATTGAAAATTACCTTCAGCAGCTACGCAGTTAAATAATGGGTTCCCGGTGTAACCTTCTGGACAAGTACAAACTGGATTATGATTAATTACTTGGCACAGAGCACCAGCACCGCAAGTCTGTGTGCAAGGATCTTCACAGCGCTGTGCTATGCAAGCTCTATTCTGTGGACAATCAGCGCTAACAAGGCATTCCGGCCGACATGTGGGTGGTGTTCCAATATACTGTTGTTTACAAGTACAAGCTGCATGACCGTCAACTACGCGGCAGTTACTATATGGCCCACAAGGTGATGGATCGCATGGTTTTGAATCAGGTTCTTTATGTACTAAATATACAATTTTTATTAGTGAATACCATTGAAAACATATAAATAAAATTGGTACGATTATGATTTATGTGGCCCCAATAAGCTATACATACGATCTAAATAAGTGAGGCCACAGGAGTCGTAATCTCCATCAAATTTAATTATGTATATAACAGTAAAATGAATATCGCTATTCAGTATTGATAACGTAAAAATATTGTATAGAAGTATTTTTACTTTGTTGTAATCTTACTTTGTTGCGGAACGTGACAAGCGCTTAATGGATCTCCAGTGTAACCAGATAAACAAGTACACGTTGGTTGATGATTGAACACACTACACTCAGCGTTTAATCCACATGTACCAGTACAGGGATTTTTACATTTATTATTGATACATGCTTTTGAGTATGGACAATCCGAGTTCTGTACGCACTCTGGTCGGCAGCTAACATATGGATCTCCAATATAATCAGGCGGACATGTGCATGAACCTGCTCCATTTCTTTCAGTACAAATGGCATTTGAACCGCAAGGAGATGGATTACAAGGCAAGTTTGGTATTTCGGCTATAATTGCTAAAACCAAAAAATTTATTTAACTTGATTATGAGAATAATATTCAAAAAAAAAGAAGATAAACTTAAAAAATTACTAGTCCGAAAAAAATTGTAGCAAAATTGTGACTGGTATACTAAAAAATTTAAAAATTGCACTCTACATCCATAAAGTGGCAATTACTACACAAATTTTTTTGAAATTTTCAACGTTTTTTTTGCATAAATTTAATCATGAAATTAAAAAAAATATATTTATAAATTTTGTTTAGAGTTAATCTTCATAAAGTTTATAGCAGTGGTGACATCTGATAGTATATAAGGATACCAAATAACTTTATGAAAATAAAGTATGATGTTTTTTAGGAACTATTGTTAAGATTTTATAGATGTCCCTTATAGTTTTGTTAAAGGTTGTATGTTAAAAAAAACTTAGAAAGATTCAACAAAAATACTTGATATTAAGAAGAAATGGAAAAGGGACCTTGTTGAAGAATGCAAAAGAGAATATATTCTACAGAGTAAGTTAAGTTATGTAGAATCAATTATAATGATGAATTCAACTGTAATAGCAAATATATTCATAAAAATATGATTACAATTTAAAGCATATACTATTTGGCTGTGTATTGTAAATGGGAAAGAGACAAGTTTGCAATGTTAGCCTTTAGTTAGCCTCAATTTTTGTCGAGTCGTACTTGATGTATGCAAAAAGAGTTTCAGCATTGTCAATATCAAGAAACAAAAATATATTAATGTACATAAGTAAATAAAAATTGCATTCTATGTAAATAAACAATCTAAAATATAAGAGTTCAATGTTCAAGCAATTTTTCAAGAGCGTTTTCAACTATAAAAAGTTTTATGATATGATAACGTTATTAAAATTTAAGAGTTGAATTATTTTTTGTTTTGAAACCAAAATTTTTTACATTTTCTCTTTCCTTCTCCCAAATGATCATCTCAAATTATAAATCCCTACTCGAAGGAATCGTTTATAGTGAGCAATCGGAGCTGCCACTGCAGAGAGCAATAGCTAGTCGCAGCCTCACGTACAGTTTGTGTATACATCTAGCCTATAAAAATAAACGATAGATTGAGCTACCACTACCTGCAGTGGCGGCTCTGACTGCTCACTTTCAGAAGTACGAGCCCTGTTAGATAGCGCTGATGCTGATCTTAAAGTACAGAAGGGACAGTGTGGCAGATGTGGGAGCTTCTCCTGATTGGCTCTGCTATATGCAGGACCAACACGCACACAATCCTAATCAACCAATCACTGGTTCAGAATCTCATATCTATAAGCTTTATAAGTTGAGTGATATACATCAATATGTGTGAGTAATATACATAATTTTTTTTATATATATATACATTATAGTGATCTACGTCCAGCTCCTTTAATAAGGGCACTATACTATGGGCACTTAGCACTTGGGAAAGGGACAAGGAAAGGGATGGGAGGCCTCCCATTACAGGAGGTGGGTAGGGGGAAATTAGACAATTTTTGCTGTGAGAAGATCGCCTAAACCCTCCTCGAGGAGCATTGCGTGGTAAAAAAGCACATGTGAAAAATCACAGAGGTACTTGCCCGAAAAGTCGCACTGGCCGGGAATCGAACCACGGTCTCCCGCGTGCCAATCCACGACCTAGCCGACTGAGCCACCACGTACTGAATAATATACATAAATAAACAGTTTTTGAAAAGAGTCCTGAATATGGTGGCCCATCTGCAACACTGTCCCTTGACTCTCTGTATCTCAAAGTTATACTGAGACCACGTAATACAGAGCGGCAAGTACAAACTTGTTTACAATATTCGTAGGTTAATATTATATTATTGATGTTTACCAAATTTCATGTCCTATAATAGAAATATGTAAGTGAATTTAATGTGTTAATTGTGGAGTTAGGCATTTTGAAGAATGCAGTAGAATTTTAAATTCGAATCATGTTTTACTATGTGGTCATTACGAAAAAACTAAAACAGGATCAGATAAATACTTTGCTTTGTGTTTGCAATCGTCTTTTTAAATAATTACCCCCACGAAATCGTCATTGATATCATAACTGAAAATAAGAAAGAAATTAATGCTGTGTGCAGTTGTAGGACAGGGAATTCTGGTTCTTGTTAACATATTGTGGGATTATGGGTGCATGTTTATATTCAAATAGGTAAGTATTTAATATTAATTAATAAGGTGTTGTATAATTAATAAAATTCATATTAATAGGAAAACGAAGGGTGCCATGGAGAAATTGAGTTGCATACATTTAAAGTACCAATGGGGTCACATTACACAAAAAATTAACGATGTATACGTAGCAACAACATTTGAGAAATTATGCCATGGATCAAAAACCCACCTAAAATATGACATCTCCTGCGCAGTAAAAAGTTCAATATTTAAAATACGAAGCACCGCAGATGTTAAAAGTAAGTTTTTATATGATACATGTTTTGTTTATTTTGAAAACAAGTTAGCATACACTACTGTCATCTGCTTTGTTTAGTATAACTTCGATGTCAGCATCAGTGCCACCTGACGGGACTCGTACTTCCGGATAAAAATTTTTATCTCAGTTAGACAATACTTTATCAATCGTATAAGCTCTATTTAATTTTGCATATCATTCATGCTTTGTATTAAATTTATTTGTAATTTTTATCCAAATGTTAGAGACCTAGTTCATTGATCTGAATCAATAATATGAAACTTATGTCGTTTGTTGAACATGTCGTTCTGTTCTCAGTTGTTTCCATAATGACTTAAGGGTCAGTGCCTAAGCACACGATGAGTAAGAGCTAATTTTGGGAGTACGAATGAAAACTCCAAAAAATCAGGTGTTAAGTAGTTTAAGCAACGTTTTGTTGGTCTTAACGTCAACCTCATCAGGCTCACTTTATTAAAAAAAAAAACAAAAACAAAAAACACAACAATTTTTGTAAATTACGTTGTAGGGCCACACATTTCTGATATAAATCTTTTTTGTCTATTTGGTTCATGGTCTAGAATTTTGGTTTGAGAAAAATTAAAGTTATGGTAATATTCTTTCATGTGTTAAGCGACAACAAGTTCATCTTTCTTTGTACTTTTGTGTTTGTTTAGCCGTTTTTTCAATGCTCTCTTTGTCTCACTTACCTATGATGCAGAGCAAGAATCGCAAGAGAAATGATACACGACATTGGTTTGATTGAGCTTATCAATTTTATCCTTTCCAAGAATGATAACACTCTAAAATTTGTTTTGAATAGTTGGGTAAAATTGTATATTTAATCTTTTCTTGATGTATTTTTGTATTAAAAGTTCAGTACAGTACTCGGCTTTGCCTCGGGTGGCAATATACACGCGGACGGAAATGTACTACTTCCCTGCCTCGTGACGTAATAAACTATTACGCAATGATGACTGTACTGAACTTTTTATACAAAAATACATCAAGAAAAGATTAAATATACAATTTTACCCAACTATTCAAAACAAATTTTAGAGTGTTATCATTCTTGGAAAGGATAAAATTGATAAGCTCAATCAAACCAATGTCGTGTATCATTTCTCTTGCGATTCTTGCTCTGCATCATAGGTAAGTGAGACAAAGAGAGCATTGAAAAAACGGATAAACAAACACAAAATTACAAAGAAAGATGAACTTGTTGTCGCTTAACACATGAAAGAATTCAACCATAACTTTAATTTTTCTCGAACCAAAATTCTAGACCATGAACGAAATAGACAAAAAAGATTAAAATCAGAAATGCTACACATACACTCGACTAAGCAAACAATAAATAAAAAAGAGGATACCTTACTTCTCAATAACATACATAAAGTTTTTATAAGTAATCTCTTTTACATACGTACACACGTTATCTATATTCGTAAGTAACGTACATTTATTGTTTAAATGTATATATATATAAGAGCGCGCGGTGGCTCAGTCGGCTAGGTCGTGGATTGAGACGCGGGAGACCGTGGTTCAATTCCCGGCCACAGTACGACTTTTTCGGGCAAGTACCTCTGTGATTTTTTACATGTGCTTTTTTACCACGCAATGCTCCTCGAGGAGGGTTTAGGTGACCTTCTCGCAGCAAAATTGCCTAATTTCCCCCTACCCCCCTCCCAGTATTGTGAGGCCTCCCATCCCTCTTCCCTTCCTTCTCCCAAGTGTTAAGTGCCCTGTGTAGTGCCCTTTATAGGAGCCGGACGTAAAGCACTATAATATAAAAAAAAAAAAAAAAATATGTATATATAGAAATACATACATTTTTGACACTTACGTTATTCGTTTAAGGTGACCAACAGTCTGTTACCATCGTCTTAACGATATAGACGTGAGTATCTATTATTAATATTTATAAAGTGTGGCCCTACAACGTAATTTACAAAAATTTTTGTGTTTTTCGTTTTTGTTTTCTTTGTTAATAAAGTGAGCCTAATGAGGTTGACGTTAAGACCAACGAAACGTTGCTTAAACTAACACCTGATTTTTTGTTCGTTCATTCGTACTCCCAAAATTAGCTCTTACTCATCGTGTGCTTAGGCACTGACCCTCAAGTGATTATATGAAACTATTACAGTTCTCCACTATTATACAAAATCAAGATTATCTACAACTATGAATGACTATGATAAAAAAAAAACATACGTTTTAAAATACATCCAGAGAAAGGATCCCCTTCAAATCCTTCATAACATTGACATTCGGGTCGGTGATTGTGTACACTACATTTTGCATTAAATCCACAAGATCCTATACATGGATCAGAACATTTATTATTCTGCCCACAAGCTAAGTAACTAGGACAGTCTTGATCAATTGAACATTCTGGTCGACAGTTTGGAGGAGCACCAATCATGTCTTGGTTACATGTACAAATCGCTCTGTTATCTTGAATACGACAAATGGCATTTGTACCACATGGTGATGGTCGACATGGTTCAACACGTTTGGTTTCTTGAAATTTATTAGATATAAAATAGCCTTGCTGTGGTTTTGAATTTAAAAATTTTGAAGTTACCATAAATAAATACCTTCTTTGATACATTGGGTAAACGGATCTCCAGCAAAGCCTGTTGGGCAGCTGCATATTGGGTTGTGGTTGCTTACTATGCAGTTAGCATTCAAACCACATGCACTGCGACATGGATCACTACATTTCTGGTCAATGCACGCCATATGTGGTAAACATTCAGAACTAACCAAGCATTCTGGTCGACAACTTGGAGGGGATCCTTGATATCCAGGGCTGCAAGAACATACAGCACGATCACTTTGTATGTGGCATATGCTGTAAGGTCCACAAGGACTTGGGGAACAAGGTGAAGAGCTGTCTTCTACAAATGAAATCAATACTTTAGAATTTGGAGTTTTAGTCACTATAAAATAACAATTTTAACACTAAACCACAAAAATGTAAATGGCATCTTGTATCCTAATTATTTTTGAGAGAATTCAATTACTTTTATTGAAACAAAAATTGTTTTACTAAATCACAGTTTTTTTTTAATTGGATAGTATGTGGTTTTATAGTCTTGGAGCTGAATTGATGCAGTTGAAATTTATTTAAAGACATATATTTTTTTTTTAAATGTAAAGATGGCAGAGTAGTACAAGCGTAGGATTTGAGCTCATCATCTAATGCAATATCCTTTACAAGGTATAATATTGTTATGTATTCGACTGTTTTGTGGTTCTGAATGATTGTTGAAAAAATTAAGGTACTTGTTTTTTCTGGAGTACATGACTGGAATGGCTCCCCTGTATAACCTGGCATACAAGAACAACTTGGTACATGGTTTATAACTTCACAAACTGAATTAATGCCACAAACTCCTTGACATGGATCACGACAATATTGATTTATACAAGCCATATTACTAACACAGTCGGAATTCATCATACATTCTGGTCTGCATCCACTATATGGATTACCAATGTACGGTGGTATGCATGAACATTTTGGTACTCCATTATTTATAGTACAAATAGCATTGTTCCCACATGTTGTAGTATCACAAAGATTCTCTACTATAGGTGGTGCTGCAAAAATTATGCACTTAATACTTATACAAACGACATATAAATGTGTTTTCATTTTAATAGATTTTAACCATACCAAGCTTCGGAGTACAACCGACGAATGCATCACCTTCAAATCCAAGTTTGCAAGAACAGTAAGGAGTGTGATTTATAACAGCACATTCGGAATTAGGTCCACAACTATTTGGACATGGATGAATACATTTAAATGATACGCAAGCCATATCAATAGAACATTCTTGACTAATTAAACATTCAGGTCTACAATTTGGTGAGCTACCAATAAAATTACTCTGACAAGAACACACAGGTCTACCCATTTTTACTTGACAAACTGAATGCGGTCCACATGGACTTGGATGGCAGGGTGTTAATACTACAGATTCTTTAGATAAAAATAATAGCTTATCAGAACTTTTTTCTGAAATAATTGATGATCATCAGAATTTATTACTTACTTTTTTCATCTTGATAGCATTTGAAAAAAGGATCACCTGTTGTCTTACTTGGACAACTACATATAGGATTATGATTTACTACTGAGCAGACTGCACCATGTCCGCAAACTCCATTACAAGGATTTACACATTTCATATTAATGCAAGTCTGAATTTGTAAACAATCAGAGCTTACTACACACTCAGGATTACATGCAGGTGGAGATCCTCTGAAGCCAGGCATACAAGAGCATATTGCATACCCCTCAGGTGTGACTATACATCTACTGTTAGGTCCACATGGCGATGGATCACACTGAATAGGAAGTGCGGCTGGTGGACCTTATATTTGTAGTTCAAAATAGAAAAAAGGCATGTGAAATTAATAATTATTTTAATGTTTTTCAAATAAGTAAGCATGTATCTCGGAAAATACCGTAGGGGATATATGTGCAGTGAACGAACGGATTTCCTGTGTACCCTACTCCGCAATAGCAAATCGGTAAATGATTAATGACATCGCAAGATGCTGCATTACCGCATGCACCATCACAAGGATTTACGCATTTGTGGTTTGCGCAAGCTTGATTTAAATTACAATCAGTATTTTGTACACATTCTAAGCGGCAAGCCATGTATGGATTTCCGTAGTAATGTGATTCACACTGACAAGTAATAACTCCATTTTGTTCAACACATTTTGCATTAGCTCCACACTGAGATAAACTACAGGGATCAGCGTTGACTGAAACAAAAATTTTGGTAATTATTAAAGATAATATTTTTAATGTAATAAAATTTTGATAGTAATTGAAAAATGGTACGATACATATCGTTAATACTTTGAAAATAAAAATAATTAACCTGAAGTTTCATAGCATCCTTTATATGGATCTCCATTCAATCCAATTGGACAGCTACACACTGGAGTATGTAAGACAACGTGACAAAGAGCATTCTCACCACATGAACCAAGACATGGGTCCGCACACTTCCAGCCTATGCAAGCATGATCAAAAGGACAATCTGCATTACACAAACATTCTGGCCTGCAGTACGGATTATTAAGGTTTTCTGATGAGTTGCAGCTACCACACATTGCAACTGAACCACTAAAGTCCATACACGTATTGTAATCTCCACATGGCGACTTCTGACAGGGTCGAGTAACGTTTCGACCACTAGTGGTGATGGATGCTGTAATTTGATTATTTAAAGTAAAAATTTAGGAGGTTATTTTTGTAAACATGGTTTTTAAATATATCTAAATAGAATATTTTAAAAACGATGTACATTAGTAGTTTATTCAACTTACGTTTTGGTGTGCATCTAATGTAAGGGTTACCAAAAAAGTTATCATTGCACTCACAAAATGGAGTATGATAAGAGACTCTGCAATGTGCATTTAGACCACAAACTGTTCCTAGTGAACAAGGATTAACACATTTATTGTTGAGACAAGTTTCACCGTGTAAGCAATCTGTATTTATGGTACATTCTTGTTTGCATCCTGCATGTGGATCTCCTAAGAACTCAGGTAAGCAAGAGCATACAGCTCTGTTACCGATAACTTGACATACTGTATTTAAACCACAGGGGCTTGGCATGCAAGAATTTTCTTTTTCAATCAACGGTCCATAAGGCTCCCAACATCTATACAATGGATTTCCTTCAAAACCTTGTCGACAACTACATAATGGATGATGATCTTTTACTTGGCATTCGGTATTAATGCCACAAGCACCCAAACAAGCATCTTTACACTTGTAAGCAATACAGGATTCGTTTGTAGAGCACTCGTCATTCGAAAGACATTCAGGTCTATCGCACCCACTTGGACTAGCAGGATCACCAGCTGTCCCGGGTAAACATTCGCACAATGCTTGGTTGTCTTCAGTTATTTTACACTCAGCGCTTCGCCCACAAGGATTTGGTTGGCAGGGTGTACGAGGTGGTTCATGACAACCCTGATAAGGGTCACCGTAAAATCCATATTTGCAGTAACAATGCTCTCTATTGTCAGAAATGTAGCAATCTGAATTTACTCCGCATGGTCCAGGTTGGCAAAGTGATTCTCTCGGTGCTGAAAAATCAATAAAGTATAAAAAAAGCAATAGCTAATGTAAGGCATCATACATTATACTAAAATGTATAATACTAAGCTCATACATTATACTAAAATGTATAATAATAAATGTAATCATAATAAGCTCAAATAAATTGTACCAGAACAACTTTTGTATGGATTTCCGACCGTTCCAATTGGACAGAAACAAGGTGGCATTCTGAAGGTATCACAAATAGCTCCAGATCCACAAATATTAGGTTCACATGGATTTGATTGTAGTATACACCCTCTGACCGTATTAGGACTTTCAACAAATCCGGGTAAACAAGTACATTTAGAAAAGCCATTATCGAGGACTGTACATTGCGTATTTGGACCACATGGTGACGGATTACATGGATGGTTCTTGAGTTTACACGGTGTTGCAGGTGGATGACCTTCATAACCTGGCAAACAGAAACATGTTGCTTGACCAGTTATAATTCGGCATCCGGTATTCAGGCCGCATGGATTTTTTTGGCATTGATCTCCGTCAGGAACTAAAACAATAAGTATTTTTTATTTATTTATTTTTTTTAAGAACTTTGTTTTTTTTTTTTATTTCTATACAATGATAAATTTCACTTACTACATTGCTCAAAAGGATTTCCAGTTAATCCCTTTGGACAATAACAAATCGGGCTTCCATTGTCTACTTCACAAAGTGCACTTATACCACAAGGATTCAAAGAGCATGGATTGTGTGAAACTTCACGACAAGCAATTTGAGGACTACCATCATATCCTGGCAGACATTTACATTGCGGTTGGTGATTTTCGTAGTAACATTCTGCATTTTTACCACAAGTATCTGGTGAACAAACATTAACGCATCGTCTGTTCAATCGATCACAGAGTTTATCTGGAGGACAGTCCTCATTATATTGACACACATTTTTTGGTCCTTCAACTGCAAACATAACAATGAATAAAATTGCTGTAATCTTTAATACCTAAAAATTCTTCACTCTTGGAATATACTACTGTTGTATATAAAGATTAGATACGTAACTGACGTATTCTTCATGAAGAAATATTAAAAACCTTACAATGGTCTTTTAACTATTTATTACCTGGAGAACAATCTATAAAACCATTTCCATGATATCCTTCCTCACAATTACAATTTGTTGCATGATTTTTATTGATACAAACAGCGTGAGCGACACATGGGTTTCTAATGTGACAAGGCTCTCGGCAGTTGCGTTCGATGCAGGTCTTCGTCAATGGACAATCTCTATCACTTGTGCAACCCACTAAAGAAAAGACAGGGAGAAAAGCCATACAGCCCCAAAGAAAGGTGCATAAGAATGAAGTGTGTGAGAGTACCAATAGATTTCACGGCAAGCCAATATAATTCCTTTTTCAGGAACACGTGGCTCTATATTTTATACAAAGCATTGCCAATAAAAGGTTCTTGATTTTAAGATTCATGAAACGTTTCAGAAAGTGCTCATAAACGTTGCGGTAAATATGTAATTTTAAAACGTCTATTCAATAAAAACAGATATGTGCGAAAGATTCTTAAACTACACGAGTGCTTTAAAAAACTGTATTTCAAAATTAGTTAACTGGTTTCGTTGTACAATTCTTGTATATTACAATATTTACAAACATGAACCAAAATTATTAACAAATGTTCATTACTATACGATGTAAATTGTGTTGTGTAACATTTGATTCTAGTATTTATAATACAAACCTTTAACGCACGTATTTTGAATAGGATGGCACTCTGTTCCTGTTGGACAATAAGGGCATCCAGTGTCGTTTCTTACTGAAACTTTATAAAAAAAAAAACATATTCCATCAATACGTCCGTAAGTTTAGGCATAAACTAATAATTGAGAGTATTTACTGTAAGGTATTAAAATTTCTAAAGCAATCATAAAATTTTTAGTTTTTAAACGAATAGCTATAAGAAGGTGGTATTCTTATAGGAAAAGATAATTGTAACTGATGTGAAATATTCTTAGATACCAGACATTTTCTTTGAAGAATTTTTATATTTAACCTGTGGCTAAAATTCATAACATGGTACTCAATATAAAATAGTACATTTTAAAATTCACATCTGTGATAAGGAAACGTTTACATAAATGAACAATGATATTTATAAATTTACCTGTATAACATAAGGCTCTGTGAGCTTCAACGGTACAGTCATTAGTATCGGAGCATGGGCTACCAATAATGCAAGGGTTCATGCATTGGTGATCCACACAGGCCAGTTGTGTTGGACATTCGTCGTCGGATGTACATTTTACATCTAATCAGAAAATAGTGACTTAAGATAATTTTAATTTTGTCTGCCGCAAAGATTGCATTATATAAAATTAATTGCAATCTTAATGAGCACTTGAAAAATTTTCTTTATTGAGCTTTATACTAAGTTTTAAATAAATCAAAAAATTTGTAATAATAAGAAATACATATTTATAACGGTAAGTTTTGTTTTTTTTAAATATTTTATTTAATAAATGTTAAATAAGCTGTTACTGCAATTATTCTCGTTAAAAAAGTAAAGCATTAGTTACACCATTTTCTCACCCTTCGAAAAGCTTGCTTAATAACATTGAACTTCAGTAATTTTTATAGTTTGCAAAATAATACATATAGAAAAGCAACTTAAGATATTGAAATTTTTAATAAAATAAATATTTTTGTACTACTTTTAGGTTAATGTATACCATAGAATAGCTAATAAAAAAATAGCATGCAATTTAAAATAAGAGAAGACAAATATTATTGAAAAATAAAAAAGGTTTCTACATACAAAGTGTACACATAATAAATTAATACTTTGATTTAACATTCTTCAAAAAAAAATTTTCATTTAAAATTCTGTACATTAATTTGTATTTCATTCACACATATAATATTTACATATGTATTATTTACATAGAATATAATTTTAAGTATGATTTTTGCTATACACTAAAAAAATTCATTAATTGTAACATTTAAAACAATTTAAAGGGCTGTAAAGCTCCATTTCAACTTATAGCAAATATATCTTGTCAGTATACGTCCTTTCGCTTCAGCATAACAGGTGTTTCGAATATAAAATTCAGTATGATTTACATAATACAAAATATAAAAGCCCTCAATAAAAATCGCTTATTAGAATAGAGACAGATGTAACGGAAAAATCATTTAGTATAGTGAAGGTAAATAATTTCATACTACACTCAGAGAATATAAAGATAGAGTATACGTTATGATAAAAAAAAGTGAAAGTGTCTCTTATATAGGTGACTAACATAGTATGTATGTTAATTTTCGAACGCTAGAGATTATAATACGTATAGTTAAAGAAAATTGTAGAGAGTATAGGATAGTATAAAATTGCCAAGTACAGGAGTTTAGATAAAATAGTAGAATTTTTTTACAAATAATTTCAATATAGTTCTGTACTATCAAGTAATCTAAAGTATAATAGATATTAATTAGATTCATTAGCTAAGAAGTTTTAAGCACTTCAAGACCATGAACATAAGTATACATTTCAACAGCTAAGGAGCAGTTGGTGTGCTATAAGAACTTTTTAATCGGACCATTTTATTAAACAAACTCTAATTTTATTTAACTATAATACTATTCTATTTTCAAATCTACAATCGACACGAAAAAAAAAACAAAAAAAAAAACAAAAAAAAAAAACATTAGGCTTCATTATTAAAAACACTAATTAAAAATTAAATATCGTTTTCAGAGAAGCAATAATCTTTTTTCTTTATAAAGTAAACTTAGTTTACAATATCATTTTCATAACACATGCGCGCGTGCAGACACAGACAAACACGCACACACAATGATTTTCAAAAATCGATACTTCTAAATATTAAATTTGAGTTATATTTTTTTTGTCATTCCTGTTGAGTGTCTAAGTATCATGATAGAACGTTGCTGTTGCCATTGAAAATTATGTAAAACTCATTNGACACAGACAAACACGCACACACAATGATTTTCAAAAATCGATACTTCTAAATATTAAATTTGAGTTATATTTTTTTTGTCATTCCTGTTGAGTGTCTAAGTATCATGATAGAACGTTGCTGTTGCCATTGAAAATTATGTAAAACTCATTATTAGTAGTATTATTCTTAGTAGTCTAAGTAATAAAAAGCTCATATTGAATGGAAATTAATTATTCATCAAATGAATAATTGACAGCCTTTTGGTACGTACTGTTTTTGCTCCATATTTAATACACAGTTGTTTCAATAATTATGTTTTATTAACAAGATTTTTTTTTTCTTTCTGCGAAAATTACTAGTTTCTGTTATGTAACTTTGAACATCTCCTCTTGGACGTTATGTGTAAACTAGGTATGATTTATCGATTAAGTAGATGAAAATGTCTGTAACAAGTTAACTGTACAGTTTTTTCAATAGAAATTTCTATAATTGTTATCCCATGTAATAAGTCTACTCGAAAGTATCAATACAAGAAAAAGGAGTTTCATTGCGTGAAAACTAATTTACTATGAATTTCATAATGTTGAAATATTATAACAATAATCATAGTAATAAGAATAATAATAAAAATAATAATAACACCAATAATAAGAATGATGATAATAATAACAAAATAATGGTAAAAACTAAAATACAAGTATAAGATACTCTAACGAAAATTAACGTCCTTTTCATTGATAAATACTTAATAAATAAAGCCCCAAAATAAAGTTTCATTGACTTCATCCACACGCCAATTAATACTAATAATACGCAGAATATTATAAAATGTTTACAGAATAAAAGAACAACCCATACACAACTGGCGGTTATTATATGGTAACGTACGAACTGTATAGTATATTTATACCAAAAATTATAATAATGTAAAATATTTGCATAGTCATGGAGATGAAAAATTACGCTGGGATACAAAGAGCGCAAACAATAGGAAGGACTACAGAGCAGTGGATAGCAATAGAACTTAATGGTAAAGCAACTAGCGCTATATCAGTAACAGAGAAAAAAACGCTAGAGGCAGAGTATACAATACCTTAAAAGTAGCTTAAAGGAGAAAAAAATTGTAAAAGATGCAGATAAACCAGCAAACAAACCTATAAAGAGCAAGTACACATAACTATATGAAGAGTAGAAAGAAAGAAAGAGAAGTACTAGAACAAGTCCGGTCTCACTTGGAAAGCTGTTTTTTTTTTTTTTTTTTTTTTTTTTTATGATGGTTCTTTGATGGCTCTGCTGCTTCATTACCTTTTATACATCCATATTTCGTGTCTGAAATAAAGCCATTGGGACAGAACTTGCAGATAGGTTTGTGCTCTTCGACGTAACAAGGTGCATCAGCGGGACAGATGGCTCCTTCGCAAGGGTCAATGCAGCGATAGTTGCGGCAGGCTAAATCGGCTGAACAGCCACTATCTCGCAGACAGATCGACAGCGTAGGACTGCAATTGCGCAGACAGACGCAGATTGGCTGATGATCAAGAACCTCGCAACTTTTATCTTCAGGACATAGCTTGTCCCGGTTGGCACGCGCACTGCAAGGGTTCTGGCATTTACCACCGATGCAGGCCTCGTTGGACGGACAATCCACGTCCTTGTAACAGCTTGGCATGTCTGGGGCACAGTTCAGCTCACCTAACTCATTGACAACGAAGCCGTGCTTGCAGACGCACAACGGCCGATGGTTGCGTACTTGGCAGCGTTTGTTTACCTCACAGCTGTGCTTAAAGTCGGCACATGGGTCACGACACTCACGTGTCTGTGCGTGACAGGCCAGCCCGGCTGAGCAATCGTTATCCGATGAACAACCGATACTCGGGATCTGCGGCCGCGAGCTGATCGAGTCGCATCTGGGGTCGGGGTTGCAGGCTGTCTGTGGCATACCGATATAGCACTGCGGACATGAGCAGCGCGGCTTGTGCAGGACAACGTGGCACAGGGAATTGATACCACAGGCCCCACGCAGAGTGCATGGGTCCAGGCACTGGGCGTTTATGCAAGCTTTTTCGCTCAGGCACTCGGTGTCACTTGTGCACTCTTGTTCTGAGTTGATTGGTATTTGTTTAATTTTCATGATTTTCGTCGTCATTTTGATTTCCAGTATTTTTTTCATTTTCGTTGATATCATTTCATTCGTTTCCATAGAATACAGTTTCGTTGGATGTCATTGTGATGGGTGTTGGGAAAATTCATAGGATATCAAAAAATTAAAATCAAAAGAATAAAAGCTTACATGAGAACTGTGAAAGGAAACGTTCTCAAAGTAAACAAATAACCACATGCTTTGTTTGGAAATAGATCTTTGCATTATCATAGAATTGTAGCAAGATATTTCAGACTTACAAAATTGATAGACACAAACTGAAGCTACGGTAAAAAAGATTTTATGTATGATGACCACGCCCGTAATGTGCTATTGGGATTTCAAAAGGTCAAGTGACTCTCGTGATATAATTATATAGCCAACTGGGAGAAAAATAAGACAGGTCTTATGGGTGCAATTTTGTTATTATTTTTTTTAAACGTTCAACGATTGTAATTAGACAAAAGCTTTTAAATAATATGTTTTTCAGGAGATGATGATATCTTAGCTATTTCTTCTCAACTCAATTAGTCTTTTGCAGCTTAAAACTTTCCTTTGAAAGTGCGAAAACGCACATTTAACCTTACCGAAACCCTTCTTGTTTTCCTATATATAGTCGGGAACGGGAGAACTTTGTACAGGTTAAATGTGCGTTTCCGCACTTTCAAAGGAAAGTTTTTTGATACGATCTCAAAAATGCATTTAGGAAAAATTGGTTTACACTGTTTAAAAAAAGTTAGAACACGAAATAATTCGACCCGTTATTTTTAAACATAGGCTTCATGGAATATCACATTTTTTGTAAAATGATCCATATTTATTTTTATCTAGTTGTTTCCGAATATAAATTTCAGACATGATTTAGTTAGCTGTTTAAGTAAATAACAGGAAACTCAAGAAACATATCATGATTCATGGACGGTCTTTTATAAAACATTTTAATCTAGAGATTAAATATTAAAAGAAAAATAAAATCAATTCTAGCTGCAATATTTACATAAAGCCATTAGAAATTTTACGTATAGATACAGAAAAATGTACGTGAAAAAAAAACAAGCTCTGACATAAAACATTTCAGTAGTAATCAAGCATGGGTATATGAGAATGTCCCTTTTGCAGCTCCCAATCTGTTATTTTCAAAACGCTTAAACCTAAAACCGGAGAGAGGTATCATGTTAGCTGGGTGTAGCTGGGTGTACCCTATTTTAGAAAGGTACTTTAAATAAAAAGTTAAGAAAAAAAAAAAAAAAAAAAAAAAAAAAAAAAAAAAAAAAAAGAAAAAAAAATGTAACACACGAAACTAAATGAAAAAAAAACAGATTGGATACTGAAATAAACATTCTGCATGTGTATAAACGTGTCAAATGAATTTTAGAGGATTGTATTTAAACTATTTACAGTATATGTTTATATTGAAATGCAATTTTTTTGCGTATATATACAAATGAGTGACTTTTTTTTTATTCGCAAATAGTGCAATGAGTTTGTATGTGCAGAACATTAGATTTACATTAGCTCCAATCACATCTATCTCTCATTGTTAACAATTGAACGCATTAAATTAAATTATAAAATGTTGTAGCAGTGGCTACTTTTAACGAAATACAATGGTTATTTTCGACAGAGCGATATTTTCTGGCGTTTTTTTTTTTGATTAATGCTAATGAATATCCATTTTTTATTTTCGATATACTAGTCACAGTTTATGCACATGTAAGAGTTTAGAAACTAATGCTGTTGGGCTTAAATGAGTTGTTGCATATCTTACCTGTCGTGCACTCAATATCTGGGGATCCAGTTGTACCAGGAGGACATCTGCATACAAAAAGAGTGCCATCACGTATGCATTCTGCATTTTTCCCACAACCAACTGTTCGACAATCAGGAGCAGATTTTTCTGGTTTACCTAACATTCAAATTTATATCACAGTTATAAGATTTTTTCTATTTTGCTTTAAGTGATAAATGGTTTTAACTTTCATGATATCTAACTCATTATTCTTTACTTACAAACATGGTGAGGATCTCCAGATGGATAATTTGGAGGGCAAAAGCACTGTGGTTGATTTTGATGTACACGGCACACAGAGTTAATTCCACATTTTGCGTCCTTGCAAATATCGCAAGTACATCCTTCATAAGCATTTCCATTACAACCAGGTTCACAAATACATTCAAAACCACTTGATGTTTCTCTACATTTTGCGTTGTTACCACATGGCCGTCTCAAACATTCGTCCCCACCTGAAATTGGAGGAAATTTATTTTTAGAAATAATAAGCTGAATATTTGTCTTAAGTATTAAAAACTTGTTTATGAATATCAAATGAATTGATAAAATACCTTTTTTACAGTTTATTTTTGAATTCCCAAAGTGCCCTGGAGGACATGAACATTCTGCTTTGCGATCAACAACGCGGCATTGGGCGTTAAAACCACATACTCCGTGTTGTAAGCATGGATTAGTACAGACACCAGACTCGCTACATTGTTTATTTGACTCACAGTCTTCATCGTCATGACATTCAAGTTGATAACATTCTTTGCTAGGTTCGCCTTGAAAACCATCCGGACATAGACATACAGTTCTATGGTTTGAAATTTTACATAATGCATTTATGCCACATGGCGAGTGGCTTGAAGCGCATGGATCAGTGCACTGGCCGTTTGTGCACGACAAAACGGCTGGACAATCAGAGTGGCTGCGACAGCCAATCAGGCACAAACCTCCATTGCAAAAGTAACCCTAGAATAATCAGTTATTTAGTAATTTAAAGAAAAATAAGCTTTTAAAAGAAATATACGTCATATGCGAGTCAGCGTACTATAAAGTTTAAACAATTTTTTTAGCTTTTTAATGGTAGAGTCCATTATACTTTGGTTACTAGAATAGTTTTTTAAAATATACTAACCTTAGGGCATTCGTTGTTAACGTCACATTTAACACGACATTTTCCTTCATGACAGTGTTCCCCACAAGAACAATTATCTTGTGCTAGGCAACTATTCACGCAAAAACCTGTTTCATCACATTCACACGACCCATCACATGAAGTCATAGTTTTTGCACAACTAATTAAGGCGTTGCCGTAATAGTTTTGTGGGCAGCTGCATTGCGCAGTATGATTTACAACACGACAGCCAGCACATTCTCCGCAAGCTCTTCCACCTTCACAGGGATCTAAAAATGAAATATTTTATGCTAGATTCTAATTGCAAACGTATGATTTATTTAAAACTATTGTAAACAGTAGCTATTTTACTTACTTTTACATTTATTGTTAATACAAGATTCGTCAGATGAACACGAATTATCACTTCGGCATCCAATATCACACAGTCGGTTCTGACATACTTCATTAACGGAGCACTCTGCATCACTGTTACATATTAATTTGCATACACCATTATCACAATGTTCGTCATTCATGCAATTAGATTCACTTCGACAAGTTGTATAACAAGAATTTCCGTAACATATCTGTCCAGGTAAGCATTCAGAATCTAATGAGCACGGTAGAAAAGATTGTTTACAATTGTTAAGCGGATCTCCAATTAGTGGTGCAGGACAGCTGCACAGTTTGATGTGATTCGATACAGTACATTGAGCATTTGTTCCACAAGCGTTAGTGAGGGAACATAAATCTGTTAGGAATATTCATTTATTATCATAATTTTTTTTTATTTTAACAGTTTAACAATTTAGATTCAATTCTATAAAATTAATTTTTAATAAAAAAAAGTTGTAGAAACCTTATTACCTGTGCATTGATTATTAAAGCAGCCAAAATTGTCTTGACATTCAATATCAGATCGACAACCACTCGTGCACATTAAACCTTCACATATTTCGCCACTTCGACAATCTTCATCTTTTCTACATAGAGCTCTACATATTCCAGATTCACAGCGTTCATTACTTAAGCAATTAGAGTTAGAGGAGCATACAGGTTTACAGTAGTTGGCAATACAAGAAAAACCAGGTGAACAGTCCCTGTTAGCAAGGCAACTGGGTCCTGGTGCTCTCAAACATGCAATTTTAGCTGTAGGGTTTGGTATAAAGCCTATTGAACATGAACAAATTGCTCGTTGATTGATAACTGTGCATTTTGCATTAGGTCCACATGGTGTTACTTCACACGGATTGGCACATTTGTTAGCCACGCAAGCTTGATTAGAATTGCAGTCTTCATCACCAATGCAACCATCTGTGCAAATACTTTCGAGACAAATATCACCAAGGAAACAATCGTTGTTAACTTTACAAGTTAAAAGACAGTTTCCACCCATGCACTTTTCATTGTACGCGCATTCACTGTCATTTAAACAAGTTGGTAGACAAACGTTATTACGACATGTATTACCTTGATTACAATCATCCATATTGCTACAAGATACAGGTACTATAAAGAAAAGTTTTAACCATAAGTATGAATGTTTAGAATATAAATTTTTTATAGTAATTATTGAACAACTTACATCTTACACATTCGTGCTCTGAATTTCCTGTAAAGTTTGGTGGACAACTACAATGTTTCATGTGATTTTTTACTTGACAATATGCATTGATTCCACACGCATTTCTTAATTTGCATGGATCTAAACATTCACCGTTCGAACAAATATCTGATAAATTACATTCTTCATTTGAATTACAGGGTGCTTCAATGAAACGTTGTTATTAGTTATTACATGTATTGATATAGTTTTATTCCAGTAATATATAAATAATGCTCTTACGTCGACAAATATTTTCATAACAATTTCCAACGCATTCGGCCGATGACGTGCAATACTTTGGCTTAGGCCTGCAACCAATGATCAAATCATGAGCGTCTCCTTCATAATCAACTAAACACTGACAATCTCCCCCATGATCATTGGTGACACAATCCGAATTTGGTCCACATTGTAAATCAGCACAAACATCTGTGATTTTAGTGTAAATAGAATACTTAATTTCCATTCTTTGTATGACCCTAATATCCAAGGCAAGATTATATACGTACCAAAACATTTGTGTCGATTATTTATGTTCACACACTTTGCTGAAAGTGGACAGTCTTCGTCAATTAGACACTTTTCTGGCTCATGGCAGCCACTATTATATGGATCTCCAACAGTTCCTTGTTTGCACTGGCACCTAAATGTTCCTCGTGAATTTTCACAGACCGCACCTGGTGCACATGGTAATACAGCGCAATGATCAATCAGATAGCACCCTTCTGTGGCATCACCAGTATAACCAGGTTGACAACTGCATATTTGTGAATGATGTTTAGCAGAGCAAATAGCATGCTTTCCACAAGGATTGCGTGCAAGGCAAGCGATTCGGCATCTGTGTGATTCGCATAATTTTTCATCAGTACAATCTTCATGTGAACTACATTCAATAGGCTGGCATCCAATTTTGTCATTTTTAGGATCACCGAAAAATCCTTTTTTGCAGGAACAATACGCATCGTGGGTTTCTGCTTTACATTCAGAATTTCGACCACAAAGGATCAAATTACATGCTTTTTGACATTCCGACTAAAAAAATCATTTAAATAAATTATAACCGAAATAAATATGCTAAAAATGTATGCAACTTTAAATAATATCTTACAAATACTAATATTTTACTACTCACTTGCCCTACGTTATTATTAATACATTTCTCATCCTGATTACATTCACTATCGGAGAGACAACGATGCTCTTGTACACAAATATTATTTAAACAGTATTGATATTCTGGACAACTTGAGTTATGTCTGCAGGTTGGTTGACACAAACCTCTTATACATAATTGATCACCAATACAATCCCTAGTACTTGTACATAACGCCGTACATATTCCGCCATTACAAGAGGATCCAATTGGACACTGATGGTCAACTTTGCAATATTGCACTGGCGTACACCCGAGATTTGGATCTCCGGTACCTCCAGGTTGACAAGTACAAACATAACTATGATTAAGTGGAGAACAGTCTGCCCCGATTCCACAAGCATTTGGTACAGAGCATGGATCTATACACTTGTGATCATAACAAGTACTAGATGGTCCACATTCACTGTGGTGATTACATTCAAATTGTATGCACTCTATTTTAGGATTTCCAAAAGTCTGTCCAGGACATTTACAAGTTGGTGTGTGGTCATGCATTTGGCATTCAGCGTTGTGACCACAGGTTTCAGAAATGGAGCATGGATCACGACAAGTATTATCTATACAAGCTGCAGTATTAGGACAATCAGTATCTGTAAAACAGTCACCTGGCTGTTTGCATCCTTGTTTGAATGGATCTCCAACTAATCCATGAGGGCATGAACAAGTAAACGAGCCTTCATTATTGTGACAACTAAAACAAAAGATATCACCATCATGTTTTAATCATTAGTGAATAAATAATTCTTTGGCAATGTTGAACGTACGTGGCAGTATTATGACAAGGTTTTTGTAAACATTCATTGATATCAACGCAGGATACTCCAATAAGTTCATATCCCTCGTAACATTTACATATTGCGTCATGATTTGCTGTTATACAATTTCCGTAGCCACAATTAATTTGATTACAAGGACCTATAAAAAAATGTTTTTTTATTCGTTTTAACGTAATTGAAATCGTAGTTGTACATATGATTTGAATATGCATTAACGATCATGAAAGAAAAATTTAATATTTTCCATCAAAAAATTTTTTCTTAAGTTTTCAATTTAAATATGTAAATAAGCCATAAGAACAAATAGAAAAATGTCAAACGTTAAATATTATATAAATAGTTCTTACTTGTACATTTATTCGTATCAATGTTGCAATACTTGTCAGTAGGACAGTCATTATTTGATGAACATTCAACTTTAAAGCATCCAGAAGCATCGCCAATATAACCAGGTTGACATTGGCAGGTAGCGACGTGATCGATCACAGAACATATAGCATTAGCGCCACAATCGGCAAAAGAGCATGTATCAGCGCAACTATGCTTTACACATGCTTGTGTATCAGGGCAATCTTGATCAGTCTTACATTGGTATGGTGTAGAACAACCTGTTTCTACAGGATCACCAGCTAAACCAGTGGGACAGACACATCTATAGCTCCCATGTAGATTTATGCATTTTGCTGATGGATGGCAAGGATTGTCCTCACACTCATCAATATCAAAACATTTCTCTAAATTTTTTAAGAATCCCTGAGCACATCTATTTGAAAAAAAGTTAATTTTTAATAAATTGCATTCAGGTACAAAATCATAAGTTATTTTCTCTGAGTTGATTAGCATATTAACCTGCACTTGTTATTAATACAGACTTTGTCAGTATTACAGCCAGTATCTGAAGTACATCCAATTTCACATTTTCCGTCAACACAAAGTTCACCAGGTAAGCAGTTACTATCACCATAACAAAGTTTTATACAAATTTCGTTATGACAACGTTCACCTTGAGCACAACTGTTGTGTTCTTTGCATTTGAGTTGGCATTGTCCTGATACGCAAAGGTGTTGGTTGGAACAATCGCTAATACTTTTGCAGCTATTTGGTACTCGAACGCAACCTTGTTGAGCAGTTGGATTACCTTGGAAGCCAACTGGACAAGTACAAGTAGTAGCATGATCAAAGCAATTGCAGATAGCATTCGGACCACACACATTTTCCGTTTTGCAAGGATCTAGAGAGAGAGAGGTATTTAAGTCATCTAATTTCTGAGAAACTGTTGTCTGACAAGTAAACCTACCCAAGTGTCAGTCACCGATTTTGATGAAACTTTGCATAGTGGTAGAGAATCAAAAAATAAATAACACATGTTTTTTTTATTGGCGGAGAATGGTTGTTAAGGGGTGAAATCTACCCTTAAGTTTTTACCCTTAAAACACATATTCTGTAATATTTTCTTTTAAACTCAATATTTTTCAAAAAAATTGTATGAAAATTGTTCCCATCAAAAAGTACTTATAATTTAAGAAATATTTTACAGTCAGGGTTACATCTCCTATATTTTAAGGGTTGAAACTATGTTTTTTGTAGTAAGTTTTTTTTCTGAAAATTCTGAAATTCGTTGAAAATTAATCAAAAAAATGTTTTTGCATGTTACATAACATGTGCAGTTAACCAATATTTGTATTTTTCTTAAAACAACC
>NW_019379681.1:273044-302093 GCF_000648655.2 Copidosoma floridanum
GTATATCAATTTTTATGCTTAACTTGTTGTCTTCAACGGCTCTAGTAGTTTATTTCGAATAGGGGTTGTACATCCCTATAGGGGGTTATTTTAAGAAAATTACAAATATTGGTTAACTGCACATGTTATGTAACATGCAAAAACATTTTTTTGATTAATTTTCAACGAATTTCAGAATTTTCAGAAAAAAAACTTACTATAAAAAACATAGTTTCGAACCTTAAAATATAGGGTATGCAACCCTGACTGTAAAATATTTCTTAAATTATAAGTACTTTTTTGATGGGAACAATTTTCATATAATTTTTTTGAAAAATATTGAGTTTAAAAGAAAATATTACAGAATATGTGTTTTAAGGGTAAAAACTTAAGGGTAGATTTCACTCCTTAGGAACCATTCTCCGCCGATAAAAAAAACACGTGTTATTTATTTTTTGATTCTCTACCACTATGCAAAGTTTCATCAAAATCGGTGACTGACACTTGGGTAGGTTTACTTGTGAGATATATCTGTAAATAATTTACGTAGGAGATATAGTACCTTTGCATTTGTTATTAATGCACGATTCAGATGAGTGACAATCTCGATTGCTTCTACAACCCAAGACACAAATATTGTTTGTACATGCTTGGTTAATTTGGCATTGATTATGATTCGTACAAGGTATCACGCATTTTTTATCAATACACTTTTCTCCCTCGGCACAATCAGATAATGAGCGACACACAGCTAAAAAATATTGAGATATGAATTTTTAAATCATTGTATTTACTATATTTTCAAACAATATTAGTTTCTATGATTTTGTCAATACTATTAAAAATGTTATTAAAACATACACATGTTATTTAATTTCAGTTATCAACAAAATGATGGATTCTAATTAGATATTAACATTATAAGTATAATAATTTAAGTTAAAGTGTACATATAGCTTTTTTACGTTCTGATATGTTTAGTTTCAGTGTGAAAAAATTAATTAATAGCATTAAAGAATAAAAAATTTAGATGGTTCGATGGTAAACCCAAATGTCTCATGAACTGCATGAAATTGTATGAAGTTGTTATTGTAGTCCCAATGTACCTAGTACACTGAAAATTTCAGACCCACTTAATATGGAAAATTTTGCGAAATTACTGTATGTATACACCTTACTTACGAATTCTACAAATTTAAATACCTAGCTGGTCGGTCATGTCCCTAATTACAGATGACTGGTTAATTTTTCTGCATAAATAACCATGTCATCTATTTGGAAAATTCATTTTCACGTTTATTGAAATAAATCATTGTAAAACTTTGTGACAATGACTTTAACCTCTCACTGTGCCACTTTGTCCCCGATTTGGACCAACTGGTCAGATGTTTCAGAATGTTTTGAAGAAATCTTCCAATTAAACGTAGCATTAGTCTTAACGATATCGGCACCAAAATTTGAACGTGACCTCCCGTACTATAGGAAGAATTTGTGATGCTTACCCTACCTTACAGCTGAACTATGTACCATAATTGTAATAAAAATGCAGTAATTCAATCCTATTTAAAGTAGTTTTTTCTAATCACGAAAGTACAACGTTCCGATAGATTAACTACGTATCTAGAAATCGCAATAAGCGTACCTTCAGCATCATATTTTATTCAGTGTGAGGGGGTGCTCTGATAACTCACCTGGTGCAATTTTTAACGTTAATTGCGTGTCCATGAGATAGATTTAGTTCAATGAGTAAGCTTGTGGTATTTGAACATGCAATTTCACTCGTATGAACATGTGATAAAGAAGTAAAAATGGGTTTTGTTACTGATAAAATATCCTCTAACGCTGATAAAATATCATTTTAAAGTGATTCTTTCATGACTTCCGAGTCAAAGGTACCACATTCAAAATGATATTTATTAATACTGCTTAAATTTCAAACGGCTATTCGTAAATATTATATATAGAGTCGAATTAAGTACTGATTCAAAATTTTACATCATGATATCCGATATAAAAGTTCGTAGGAATGATTATGTAAAATCGGCGCTTAACCTAAAAACACCAGCAGTTGATGCTTGCCTGTGCTTTCAACATGGGAAACAAAAATAAAGGACCGTGTTTATTTTAATATCTTTTGATTAAGTCCGTGAATATATATATTTCTAGACGGTAGTATTTTTAGTATTACGTTAGCTTTATTGTGTCAGTTTTTTACTTAATAATGTTCAGTAAATAAATAACTAGGCTACATCTTACAGTGAAGAAGAACTTAGTTGCCATAAGAGCACATGTTTAGGATTTAATTCTCATTCTCCATTTTCTTGCGCTTATATTCGTCAGCCTACTCTACAATTTTGAGAGGTATATGTAGTGTACTGTAACTAAATAAATTATTCCTCAAGATTTCATGTTATTCTGTTCATAATGATTTCATGAAAGAGCCACCTTAAAGGTACATTAATAAAGTTTCTTGAAAAAATCCATCAAGAATATCTTTTATTTGACCAACCCAATGCAGAGGTAAATAGTGTTGAAATATGCATTAAATATAATTGTTAGCAACCTAAATTGTGTTGCTTGTAATAATAAAAGAAATGCTAGAATTTTACTGATTATTTTAAATTGAAATTTTTTGAAATTTATGATAGTTATTTGTGTGTAAGGGCAAGTTATAAGCTCTTACATATTTATAAATTAGATTATTATAAAATGGAATGAAAAATATTCTTTTGTTAAAAAATTTTTTTTCCAAGTAAACGTGTATTGTTCTGGTACTCGACATACATATATTTTTTTTAATTAAATGAAATCGTATTTTTTTGTATGTAATACATTAAATATTTGTAAAAAGACATGTAAAGCAAGAAATAGTATTACTTTATTAGTTTAAATAAAATACTTACACACTTCATAACTTTGTAAAAAATACACTTGAGCTTAAATTTTTATGAAAATTATTTTACTAGAAAAATGTATCACTTACCTTTACATTGTCCATCTAGACAAACACTGTCATCACATTCATCATCAACCGTACACTGGTTTGTTAATCTAACGCAGCCATCCTCTATGCCTTTGGTTGAGGGGATAAATCTATGCATACACTTGCAAATTGGCTCGCTGTTAATAATTTCACAAATGGCGTTATGGCCACACGCGTTTTCACAAGGGTTAATGCAACGCCGATTTTGACAGATCGAGTGCACCGGACAGTCTCGGCTAGTATTACAATAACCCTCAAGTTGACAGCCTTTACCGCCAGCGTATGGATCGCCCACCTGATTCAGTGGACATTGACAGACAGGACTGTTAGAGGCATCAGTAATGCAAATAGCTGTTGAGTGACAAGTATTGGATTGACAAATGTCGATAGCTGCACATTCGATGTCAGCTACAGGATTAGGCTTAAAACCTGGTGGGCATTGACAAATTGATTTATGGTCATCGGCTATACAAACGGCATTAAGACCACAAGAATTTACGTCACAGGCATCATAGCAAGTGTGCTTCTGCAAATTACAAAGCTGCGTTGGTGGACAATCAATGTTGTAAACGCAGGGTACGCTCTGACAGCCTTTATTTGAGTCATTAGGATCACCAATGTATAGACCAGGTAGACATTCACAGTTAGCTACATGATTATTTACAACGCATAAGGCATTTGGACCACAGGACAAGAAATTGCAAACTGGTTGACAAGATAAAACGCCATCGTTACTAGACTTACAAGTTTCATATTCTGGACAATCAATGTCACTTATACACTGGTCTTTACTAGAGCTTATACAGCCATAGCGGTCATTCGGATTTCCAGTAAATCCTGGCAAACATTCGCATCTGGCCTGATGATTATTAGCTATACATTGGGAATTAGTTGTGCAAGTGAAGCTCTTGCAGATTGATTTACATTTGAGTACACCTAGAGCATCTGGATGACAGACTTCTGTGTTGCGGCAATCACTGTCGTTAGTACAATCAGGTACAGAGGGTTTTTCGCAAGAAGAGCTTACTGGATTCCATTTATAGCTATTAAGACATTTGCAAGCGGCTCGCCCGTTCTTATCAGTTTCACATTTTTGATGGGACCCGCACGAAATTTTACTGCAAGGATTTATGCATTCTCTGATACCATTTGGAGCTAGTAAGCAGAAGTAGTCAGCTTCACAATCGTTATTATCATGACAAGCAATGTCACCAACTGATTTTCCAGGTTGGCAACCTTCACTGAGATTACTTGGGTTCCCAGAGAAACCATCAACACAGAGACATGATGATACATGATTTTCTGAAACGCAAAGGGCATTTGGTCCACATTGCAGCTTACTGCAACCGTCAACACATTTTCGAGTACCCTTTCCAATTTGAAAACAAATTTGTTGTGCCTCGCAATCAAGATCATTAGAGCAGTGGCCACGTTGTTGACATCCACGTCGTTGGTCGTTGGGATTTCCATGATAACCGGGTGGGCAAACACACGTACCATCTTGGCAGATGGAGCGTGGACCGCACTTGACATTGCTACATTTGTTGACACATTTGTCAGAAATACAAGTGTAGTCTAAGGGACAAAGCAACTCTTGGTTGCAAGCGCAAGAATTTGGATCTTTGCAAGTGCCAATTTCCACGCGTTGGCAGCTGGTGAATGGATTTCCGAAGTAACCATCTTTACAACGGCAGTCATAACTACCAATAGTGTTAATACACACCGCATTGTTGCCACATGCGTTTCCATTACACTCGTTAATGTCTATAATATGTAGGGGAATAAAAGAGAAAAAAAAGTTATTAGTGGGATTTTATTTGTCTATGAACCGCCAGTATCCCAAGAAACGAACTGCTACTATTAGTGATGTTAGTATCGGATTCACATTAAAACTAAACATATACTGCCATTCAATTTAAAAATTTTCAAATAAAGTGCATAAATTTGTTTTCATGTATTACGTGTTAAAATGCAAAGTCTAAGGCAGTTTCTCAGCTTTTAAGATTCTTAATGAAATTTTCCTGTCAGTAAAAACTACGTGTCTAAATATTTATGTTTAAAAAGTATGTTATAACAATATTTAAAAGCCTTTTTTTCATGTAAAAATCTCCGATTCTTATGAAATTTGAAGAAATATAAAAACGAAATACTCAAATTAAACTTTATGGTGGAGAATAATATGAATCTTAAACATAGAGACTCTAGTGCATGTGTGACGTTTTAATGGTTCACCTCTTACCACTTATATAACAGGTCGTTATCCTGGTACCGGCAAATAGGGTTAGCTTAGCAAATATTGGTTTACTATTATTAATTAGTGTTTGTTGATGAACACAGAGTTATTAAGCTTAAAGCTTTAGTTAACAAAGCTGGATTAGTATACTTGCCAGAACACTGAATGTATGGATTTCCGGCATAACCTTGAGGACAAACACATTCAGCGACGTTAGGTCCAGTGTTACATTGTGCTCCAACGCCACAGTGAGTTCTAGAACAGTCTGGCTTTTCTTGAATGCCACAACTCAAGTAAGGATTGCCATTGGTGCCTGGATTACATACACACTTCGATTCTATCAGGCCATACTCGCAGTGTGCATTAGAACCGCATAAGGGATCACATTTGGGTGGTTCAATTGCTGTGTAATCATATATTTTTTATCTTACTCTAATTCCATGAAAGTATCTTTCGTTTGCAAACTTTTTGTAAATTTAATCACATAAAAAATATTATTTGGCTGATAATTTGAGTATGTTTGCAATGTTAGTTAGAATGACAAAAATTGTTTCATGAAAGTAATCTCGAGAATTAAATCGAGCAAAAATATGTGTAAAAAGTATCCAGAGGATCCTTGAAATTTTGAGATTTGAAGTTATCGAAGTTTTTTTAAAAATTTCCAAAATTTTAAATCTTTTAGCCATAAGTATACCATTGTAGCTTATAATTATATTTTTAATTTAATGGAAGTGAAACAGTCTTTATAAATCATTAAAATTATGAAATTTTTTTTTTTTTTAATTACAGTAAAATTTAACAATACAATACATTTAGAGTATCATACATAAAAAAAAGTGTCAGCAAAAATTTATTTGTAGTACAAGATACCCAGGGACAAAATTGTTACTTTAAAACAAATTAAGAAATTTCGTGGAATTTTTGTCTTAAAAATATCTGCCAATTTTATTATTTTTATAAATTATAAGTAGATAAATAACTATAAGAAGGTTCGGTTCTTCAATTGAGGTAATAGTATGGTTTACTTACGTGGCATGCATAAAAAATCAGGATTTCCCACAAAATAAGGATTGCAAATGCATTTATTGGTATTGGGATCACACATGGCTCCAACGCCGCATACGACACCTTCACATCGTCGTTTACAACGACCTCCAATGCAAATACTAGGCTCAGCACATGGTACTTCAGGCGAGCAGACGTCTGGAAAACACTGACCACCTGGGAACGGATTGCCCATAAAGCCTTCAATGCACTTACATGTTGGTCCATCGTAACTGACGATGCATTGGGCTCCAGCACCACATACGAAACCATCACATTCTACAAAATATAATCGGTATGATCAAATAGATATTAAAATAAGTTAGAAAATACTTTTATAAGTATTTTTTACGGTTGAGTATTAAAAATCTTTAAAAAAGGACTTACGAGAAACACATTCGTTGTTTTTGCCATCAACGAAACCAATGACACAGCGACACCAAGCTGCGTGCTTATCAGGCTCACAATAAGCATTGGGGCCACAAGGTACGTCATCGCAAGGATTAACACAACTTCCTTGAATGCATGCCAAGTAATTATCACAATCGTCATTAGCTGAACATTCTTGTTTGGCCATAGGACCTCCACCGGCACATCCACTTTCATACGGATCACCTGATGATCCACGAGGACATTCGCATACAAAGCCACCTTTTGTATTGAAACAATAAGCTCCTCGACCACACGGATTATTGATACACTCATTTACATCGACACAACCATGTTGAGGATCCCCTTCGTATCCTGCTAGGCACATACATTTAGGGGGGTCGCTTGGTGTACATTTTGCATTCATTCCACACGGAAACCGATCACAGGGGTCTAAAAAAGTTATTTATAAGTAAATAAGTCAATTCAACTGCTAAAGAAGCATATTTATAAAAGTGTCTAACTTTTGCAAAGGTTTCCATCCAAAGAATCAGTGTAGAATGGCGGTGGACAAATACACTCTCCTGGTTGTACACATTTTTCGTTGGCTTTACATTCGTTATCATTCGTGCATCGCTTCTGTGCTGGAGAACACAGACCATTGTATGGATCACCACCATACCCACGAGGACATATGCATCGATATGAGCCAGGCTGATTGATGCACTCTGCTCCATAACCACAAACCTCACGGCCTTCAGTGCATTCGTCAATATCTTCACAAGATCCATCTAATTTAGTTCCATAACCTTTGGGACACGCACAGTAGCTCACTCCACCTGCGATCTTTATACATTCAGCACCTTGTGGACATCTCTCTCCTTTCGAACAGTCAGCCAATATACATTTTCCATCAACAATTTTGTATGGTGGCTGACATTGACATTCAATACTATTACATTCTGCAAATCGTGTAATAAAAAAACAGTTTTGTGGAGTAAAACGTAAAAAGTAAAGTAAAATACATCAAATTCCATGTTTAGTTCAGTTGAAGTCAGTTAACTAGTGGAAAATTTTCTATTCAAATACTCCATACAAATAGCTAGAGAGTGTGCTTACTAAAAGTAAGAAGTAAAAAATGTTTAGATGGTGTGATCACCATGATTATGATGGTGCATACTGCCACCCGAGGTATAAAGCCTCACTAAAGTAATCAGAAAATAAAAGTGTCAATGCACATGTGATGAATCCTCTACTTTCCTATCTCTGAAAATATGTACTATATTATTTCGTATTCCTCTGATTAACAACTACAATATAAAGGTTTAAACAAGAAACAAGATGTATAGGGGGTGTATATATACATTCAAGATGTCATTGCATACGTGTTGAAGTGTACAACTTTTACGTATTTTTAATCGTTAACTGGAGTTTTATTAGTTTAAAGACTTCAAAAAAAAAAGAAAAAAAAAAAATCAAATCTTGAAAAAATTATAAGAAAGTTTCTCTATTTTGCATAGAAAACAAAATTCTTACGAAACCAAAATTTGGGTTTGAAATTTTGTTTAAAGATTATTATATACATAACAGCGACCACATTTCTGATTGTCAAATAATAATTTTGAATTAAGTGAAACACTTAGTATGAGAGTATATCAAAAACTTCTATACAAACATCCTCCTCTTAGCCACTGATTTCAATCAGACTAACTTTAGTTATTTCACATACCTTCGCAAAGAGAAAATGGATTTCCATTAAAACCAGGTGGACACTGACACTCATAGCTGCCTGGTAGATTCTTACAAATAGCATTAATTCCACAGGCAGGTTTATCTCTAGATTCTAAGCATTCATCAATGTCACGGCATTTTCCAGACTCCAAATCGTGACTACGAGCATATCCTCTTTGACAAATACAAACGCTACCCCCGATGAACTCATCTTTGATGCACTGTTCGCCCAATGGGCAAGGTGTATTAGGTCCACAGACATGAGGTAATCTTGATTGTTCGCAACCACCGGTGTACGGATCGCCGATCATTCCACTCGGGCACTCGCATGAGAAGGAGCCTGGTTCGTTGTTGCAAATAGCTCTCTCAGGACAAGGATTGATTACACACTCGTCGATATCTTGACAACCATCCTTTACTCCTGGCCTTCCAGTAAACCCGTTTTGACACAGGCACGCAGCCACATCGTTCAGCAGCATGCAGTGTGCGTTCGGTCCGCATGACAAGTCTTCACAAGGATCTAATCAGAAAGAAATTTCTATTGGATCGTTTCGTGCTTAAGTTATTCGCAATACGTACCACATTTTATATTTGATTGAAAAATTACAAAAAGATATCGAGTAGCAAGTAAAAAAAAACTAAATATTCGCTCACGTCTACAATCGTTTCCAACGTTTGGTTCTGGACACAAGCATCGTTTTTGGACATCGCACACGGCATTTCCTGGACAATCGCTATCCGTGTCGCACGTAACAACTCCAACGCACTTAATATAGGGATCGGGGTCGGGAATAGTTTCTTCTGGACAGGAGCAAGAGTACGAACCTTCGGTGTTTGTACAAATCGCTCCCTGTCCACACGCATCAGGCCTAGTGCACTCATTAATATCTGTCACGCCAAATACAAACAATGTTATGTATGATCACGAAAGAAATATTCATTAAGAATTAATTTACTAAAGTTCAACGTACCTAAACATTGTTTAAAGGCATTACCAGAGTAGCCTGATTTACACTGGCAATTAAATCCACCAGGGGCGTTTGAACATATCGCATTATTACCGCAACGCCCTGATGGTCCGTTTATCGTCGGATCACATTCATTTATATCTACAAATTCAAGAGTACAAATGATAATCTGATTCTCAATTTATGAAAAAATGTCGCAAACGTTTATCCAATTTCGAGTACTAACCAACACATCCAGCAGCTATATCGTTTGGATTGAACGTCCATCCATCTTCGCAAATACAGTAAGCTTCATGTCCGTCAGCTTTACAATAAGCATGCTGACTACAGATCACATCGTCACATGGTGCTAATGATGTAGAGGATAAAAATTTTATTCAAAACCAAATTTCCAACGTTTTAAGGTGTCTATGTATATATATATATATATATATATAGGGAACAATTTTCATATAATTTTTTTNATATATATATATATGCGATGATTAATTTAAAAGCTGCAATTACCCTTGCAAGGAACGTGTGGTGGAGTTCCAGCAAATCCGATTTCACAAGCACACTTGAATCCACCCTTCGTGTTCGTACAAATAGATGACGATCCACATGGGTCCGATGCACACTCATTTACGTCTTCACATACAGCACCTATAGCTTTGAAGCCATCTTTGCAAAAGCACTGGCCATCGGTACACTCAGCGTCATTGACGCAGTCGAAATTCGATTTACACAATGTCGTAACGTCCGTCTGAAAAATCAACATCACTTTCTTTGTCACCTATGGTTTTTCAAAACAAATAAACAAAATGCGTTTAAAATCGATGGTTTACCTGATCACAAGCAACTTTAGGACTAGGGTTGGCACTGTAACCCGGAGGACAGTCACATGTATACCCGGGATCAGTGTTCCTGCATATCGCGTTCGAACCGCACGGATTTTTGTATGCCATACATTCGTCGATATCTAAAATTTTAATACAATTAATACTGTGACTCGTGCTTTCCTGTCATCGCTGATATATCCTAAGCTCTACTAATATGTTTGTTTTCATCTAGCTGGATTATCGTTTCTATTAGAATTCATTCTTTTGGTTTAACATTTAAAAAAATAAAATATTAATATGTGAACAATATTGTCGATAAAATAGTTTAAAATACTGTCATCTAAGCATCATTGGTTATTAACAAACTATTATGAAAGGCCCGTGTTTTTCCATTGCAAATTACCTGTACGCTTAAAAAAAGGCAATGAATTTTTGAAAGCTCATGTAAGTATAGTGTTACGATTGATAAACTTAATATACGCTACTTAAATAATTACGAATGATAAATGTTAAAGTATGCTAACCAGAGCAGCCTTTGAATGGATCGCCAGTGTAATCTTCCTTACAGTTACAGCTGAAACTGCCGACAGTGTCGGTGCACTCAGCATTCTTACCACAAGGTTTTGTCTCACATTCATTAAAATCTGTTAATATAGTAAATTTGAGTAATTGCACGTGATTATTAATTAAAAATAACAAGAGATTAGTATTAGTTAAAAATCGGGTGTGGAAATTAAATGGGAGAGGATATAAAGCGTGCAAGCAACTAACTTTCACACTGAGTGAGTCCTTGGCCCACGAAGCCTGGCAGGCATATACACTTGAACGAGCCTGGGATGTTGATGCATTTGGCGTTAGTGGCACAAGCGTTAGGCCATGAGCACTCGTTTACATCGATGCAACCATGCACCAGGTTCAGCTCGTAACCCAGTAAACACGAGCACTCGTAGCTACCCACGGTGTTAATGCACTGGGCAGCCACATCGCATGGGCTTTTGGCCGACTTGCACTCGTTTATATCTACAATGATTGTGACAATGTTTTTTTTTTTTTTTTTTTAATGCCGTGAGTTAGTTTTAGTAGTTGCTCGTATATATTATAATACTGGCTTTCATGAATTAGTGCATCTCACACGTTGAATGATGTAAGATGATGCGTACAATAGATTATTTATTTTTAAGCTCTAATGAATCGCTAGTTATTTTTACTGCACGGTTAAGTATTTCTGTAATCATTATTCGAGTGTAGTATTAGCACACACCTTTTTTTATTTCCAATTAATTATCAAACAATTAACAGAAATAGCATCCTTTGTATTAATTTGTTTTATCTGTAAAAATATTAGCAAAAAAACTACCATAAATTTGTGTTATGCAGTATAAAAAATATCTAAAAAGTATGTAGTAACAATAGTATTTAATCTCCATGTATGCGGTCCTCAATGGTAAAAAAGTTTAACCCATGCATAAAGATGTGAGTACGCTAAAACTTTTTTACGTTCTGAAGGTTTTCAATTATCCATTTTCACTTTCTTCCCGAATTTTATGTTTATAGCCCACTTCTTGGAAATAATTTTTTTTTGCAACCATGTACTAAGTTTTACCAATACATACGATTTTCTCATGTCAGATGAATTTTATAATACTATTGTTTTTATACTATAGCAACAGTCTATGCAATCATGAGATTTTATTAGAATTTTTTGCAAACGACCATACTTTGTAATGAAAGTCATACAATGATCGGCTGTCTCTGAATTTAACTTTCACATCATTGAGGGTTTTAGACACATGAATAATTTATACTTTACATTTATGATATAACTTAAGTTTGGCATTATGTTCTGAGATAACAGTACGCAATTTTATCGACTATGTGAGTTCAGTGTTTATTTGGGATCTCTGTTTCAATTAATATGATACTTGGTTATATTTTATTTTCTTGACATGTAGACTTTTTCTAAATGTATTGTGCATTTTGAAATAACTTTTTTCAATTTGCTGCATGTCACGACGTATGCTATACCAACGTTTTTTGGACATAAAGTTTGCTCACAGTTCTTTAGTCATATTATACACGCAAATAGTCACTTACCCTGGCAACCTATGACTGGATCGCCTTCCATGCCTTGGGGACAGGTACATCTGTAGCTGCCGTCGAGGTTGCTGCAGAGAGCGGCCCGTCCACATGGGCTTTTCAGGCACTCGTTGACGTCGATGCACTTGATTTCAGGGTTTCCTTCATAGCCCTCAGGGCAGATGCACTTGTGACCACCTGGCAAATTAATGCAAAGAGCCTCTCGTCCACAGGCTCCCAGGTAATTGCATTCATTCACGTCGATACACTGAGAATGGCACAAAAACAGTTCACTCAATGTCATCGTTGAATACTTGAAGCTTATGACTTTATTTCCATCACTCTTTGATCTCACGATTTAATATATAAACTTGAAAAAAATTTTAAGACATCTTATCGTCTCGTATAAGTTGCAGGTTTTTCACGCCCTCGATTTTCTGGACTTTCTTACTTTTTAAAACCAACGCAACAACAGCCTAAATAATATTGCAGTGTCTGTTTTTAAGCGGATAAAGTTGTATACACGATCTACCTTACCAACAATCGTAAGTTTTCCAATAGAATCGAACACGTTTATAAATAACAGCATTAAAAAATACCCAACTCGAGCAATGCATGTCCCATTAGTGAATATTTTTAATTGACAGATAAGTAAGAAAAAAAAATAATGAACTACTCCAACATTTCGTACCTCATTTCAATCGTTGTACGATATTTACAATGAACGCGATAGATATCGACTATAAATACATAGTACATGTTACTCGTGAAACTGTTTGAAGCTTTGAAGTTACGACAGTCTAAGAGAAATTATTTAACGTAGTCGTTCCTTGAATTATATTCACCTGGTTGAATGGGTCTCCTGTAAAACCAGCTGGACAGGCACAGGTGTGGTTGCCAGGAGTGTTAAGACAGAGTGCACCCTCACCACAGGCGTTGGCTAGGGCGCACTCGTCAACATCCTCGCAGTGAACCTCACCGTCACCGGTAAAGCCGGGGTTGCATTTGCACAGGAAGTTAGCCGGCAAATTGCAGCACTCGGCATTCTCGACGCAGCGCGAGGCAAGTGTCAGGTCGTCGCACTCGTTAATATCTGCAAAGAAGTAATATATTTTTCGTTATATATATTTAAGATAAGTATGCGTAATGCCCATCAAATAGTCATAACCAATCGTTCCTTTGGCTTCGTGCTTTTGCACAGGTACACTCATTAAAATTGGCAACTATTGTGATCTTTAACGTACACTTCAAACCCAAAAATCTAAAGATTTAACCCGAAAAGTGTACATTTTCCAAGAACGCTTACACATTTCAAAAGTGTAGTTTTCGTAACTTACGCTTTACGAAAAAAGAAAGTTCATAAATGCACATGCTTAACATTGGACATAACTCTTACGTATTAATGGTAGTTTTCCTATGAGTTTGAAAAGTCTCTGTTTGCGAACCGAAAGGTTTGCGGCCCGAGCCGAAGGCGAGGGACGTAACGAGGTTCGTAAAGGAGACTTTTCGAACGAGTTCCGGAAAACTGCTTTTTCGCCCGAGGAAGTACCAGCCTCCCAAAACCACCCGAGGGCGGAAATTGTTATTTTCACCACATTTTCCTCAAAGTAGTAACTTTCTATCCATTTCGCAAGAATAAAATTTCTTTTCTCGGTTCAAGATTGGTGAAAAATCGTATACAACCCGCGGAATGAAAGAAAGAAAGTCTTGGATCACATGTTGCCGAATGCCTGTAATTTGAGATTTCCTCTATTTTTCCTGACTAAGTGAGTTATGTCCTATTAATATTATACATTAAAGTACATAATGCGCTAGAGTAAGTCAACAATCTCAGAATTCTGAGCTTGAGAAAATATCTATTAATATTATAAAAATATATAATAAAGAAAGTATAAGAACACCATCCCGTGCCCCTCCCCTCCACACCACACTTTACCGCTTGACTACACCACGCTAACACAGTATATATTTAAAAACGTGATTAAATTTATTATCATATTCTTTAACTAATTGTGAAAAAAAATTTGATCAAGATTGGAGCCGGCAATCTCCTGTACCATCGACCCCTCGACCCCTTCTTTCTTGTTTTATTAAAAAAAAAACAACTTGTAGATATATTTGAAAATTTAATTGGTTTATCTAAAATACATACAATCTTTTATACAACAAAAATTGTGAGATTTCTACAGATCATATAATTGCAGTTGTAGGTGATTTTTCCAAAACGTTACATGTGAAATTGAAATTTTTTAAAGTACAAAAAAAAGCATAGAGTTAAACGATTTGCAATTTCATGTGGGTGTCTTTTATGCTACTGCGAATGTACATTCGATGTTTGAATAATATCTATCAAAAAAATCTATGTATTATAAGAAAAATGAAGCGTTTCGGGCTTTTGCACAATCGTCAAAAAATCGAAATTGTGACTCACCAATTGAAAATTAAACTTAGCCTTTGAACTGATATCATATACATAATAGCTGTATTTTAAGTCACCACCTTCCGAGTCTATAATTAAATGCCACGCAAAAATACTCATCTTCTAGCATTACGGGCTCTTTATTTTTATTTTGGGAATACAGAATTTACAAATTTACGAGTCTGTAGCACTTATAGTTTATCAAGATGGAAAAATCGGAAAAAATTTATGTAACATCTTCAACCTCCGTAAAATATGAAACGTCCAAGAACCAACGCCCAAATTTAATTGTTTGTATTTGTGATAACATTTTTCATAGAAATATTCAATTTAGCAGGTTTTGGTGCCGCAACTTTAACACCATCCAAGTCTTAGATACATTTTTTTTTTTTTTTTTAAATGCATAAAAATGTCATTTACGTTAATACTTTTGAGGTTCTATGCCAAAAAAAATAAGAAGTCTATATTTCGTTTTCAGGTACTGGCAAAACTATGTATTTTTCAGTGAGACACGAGCCTATAACGCTAATTTAGCTTTTTTATCATTGAAAACTAAGGCCGTACTTTTTTTAAATCTAGATTGTGTTATACCTTTAGCCAAAAAACTTTCTTGAGTATTTGAAAAAGTTTTTAGGTCAATGTCTCTTTATACAACGTTTGAATAGACTGGGATATAAAATATATTCAAGTTCAGATATACGACGAGTAACATCTCTGGATTAATTTTTGATGCATACATTTGGTTTACAAAAATAAGACAAACATCTAATAAGTTTCTTGTAGGTATCATTATGTGCTTATTTTGTTTTGTTCTTATTTATTCATTTTTTGTATTCGTCAAAATTTCATTTTAAAAGAAAAGATATCTATATATAAAACTGCCAAAATTACACTTGTAAAAGTATAAATTATGAAAAGTCCACATATTTCAAGTTTAGTTTAAACACTTTTAGGGCTTAGGGTATAGCGGCCGAAGCTTGTATCGGCTGTTTTTCCAAAACTTTTTTATACATCATTAGACAAACTAGAAGACAAAAATAAAATTAATAGTAACTAACTGTAACAGTAGGCTTACCTTCGCAGTGAAAACCATCTCCACGATATCCAGGATAGCAGGAACATTGAAAACTGCCGAGGGTATTTGTGCAGTGGGCAAAAATATCACAGGGGCGGTATTTGCATTCATTCTCGTCTGCAAAAAATAGAAACATTGCGTTTAATTTCGGCTTCGTTATACCATTACCGTGCATAGTTCGCCTGCATTTATCGGTCGATAAAAAGCTCTATACTTATTACCAGAAAAAACATAGTTTTTAATAGAAATAGCTGTAGAAGATAATAAAATAAGAACTAGCTGAAATAGTCTAATTAAAGTTTAACATTTAAGAGGGAGGAAAAAACAAGACTGGAGGTAAAAAAGGCTCGTGACAATCTGGGTAATGAGACATCCAGGCAGAAAGAAGAGGAGGAGTCATTGGTGTTGTTGCACCAACTTGGAAGAACAATGAGTCCATTTCATTATCTGGCGCTATCCGTCTTTCCTCTCCTCCCGGTGTAAGGTAAAAGTACTACTACGAGAACACTTCATAAAATTTTACCAATAGCTTTAACAGCTCGAAAAACTATTTTCAACATAAATTAAATTTAAAAAAAAAAAAAAAAACCGTTTCTTATATTTTTCCATCTTTCTTTGGATAAAACAAATTTTATTTTTGGATGAGTCTTTATAGTCAATAAAAAAAAATTATTCATTCGAGCGACGCGTACATAGTAGCTTGTGGGACTATTTAGGTACTGGTACCATTAGGTTTTACCGGTGCCTAGTACTCGAACACATTCAAATCATTAAAGTCACTGTTAATCAATAATGATAGTATGTCAAGCCTGTCATTAAAGTTTTATAAGACACAACAAACAAAATTTGAAACAAATTTTCTGATTGTATTATCTGCAATGTATGATAAAAAAAAACTTTAAAGTTAATTACTACTTGTAGGCATGACCTAGAAAAGGTTTCATGTTTTCCCATTCCTAGGGGAGAATATAAACTTATTAGTGGAATGAGTATTTTGATTTTTTTCAATTAAGAAATTCATTAAAAATCGAGAGAAAAAAAGACTTTCCGAAAAGTGTTCGAGCACTGGTACTTTCACCTTATCGGCTTTCCACGTTCTTGTCGCACGCAGGAAGAGAAGAGGAAATATGTACATATGTACATGTATCCATCTACATAAAAGAACATGGAGGCATCATCCATAAGATAACAACAATTTCAAGCTGCAGCTCATGCACGAACCTGGAACCTGGCAGTTGCATCCACCAAAGCCGTCATTGCAGTGGCAGACCGAGTCGAGGCATACTCCATTCTGGCACGCGGTCCCATCTTCTTTCATGCAGTCGTCTGTGGAAAGTACAACAATAAGAACAGTAATTAGGTACATATACAGGTAGGTAGTATTGCTCTTCCGAGCTTGATGCCTATAAGCATATTATATAGATGTACAAATAGAGTCAAATGGACACTAATCGGTAGTGATGATATTGGCGCAAGCAATATGTATAATAATGCGCGCAACTGAACTATTAAAATGAATAACAGAAATGCCCACTTCGATAAACCGAACAGTATCATCATTGTCATCATCATTATTATCATCATCATTGACATCGTAATGAGTTTATGATAGATGATTTGGGCTTGCATTGCACCATGGACAACGGAAATGTGTGAGTGTTCATGTACACACATTTCAAACATCAGGTGGTGTACACTCAGCAGTGTCTGCACTATGTCTGCTGCGTCGGTTACGGTAGCGTATATGTATATTTGTAATGTATTTGTGCTCAAGATGTAAGTATTTGATTTTTATTCGTTATCACAATGTAATAAAAATAAGTAAATAATTAAAAAGACTTCTGACAGATATATGTACATAGAATTATATTCGTAGCTAATGTAAATAAAATTCTTGAATTTTTATGTGACTTGAAAAGTCTCATTGAAAGTGATATGTTAAATAATTAGGACAGACTCTAGGCTCTGTGATTACTGCAAGCATGTAATTTTGCTATCTTGTGTAAAAAAATTGTATTGTATAAAAATTACAAATTATAAATTTTATTAAGAAAAATAAACATGTGTTATTATAATACATTGTTTTGTTATGGGTATGGGTGGAAACTATGTACATACACTCACACACATATATAAGCTTATGTTTTATACAGAAATACATAAATATCTACCATAATATTCAAATATTTACTGATTTACGTCCTGAAACATTTTGAATTTCCCGCTTCTTGCGACGTTGCCGTTGCGTTTTTTTCGAACTATTATTTAATTTTTTTATTCATAAACTAATCAGACAATCATCGTAAAACTTTGTGTACATATAGTTAATAATATTATTTATGATATATAAAAAAATTGGAGACATTCATCACGCCAATTTTTTTTAAACTGAGTTTTTATAAGTTTCCCCATAAGCGACCGTGTTAAAATGACTGAACTTTGAAATTCAATATCTTGGAAACGAAACAGACGAACCTCTTGAAATTTTAACAGCTATATTGTAACAACAATAAGAACGTCTGGTTAAAATTTTAAAAAGATTTATCACAGGGTTCTATCTCTACCGAACGTCCAGTTGAGAGAGGCAAGACGATTCGAGTTCTATGCGCGAACCTTTTTGCAATTACATACTTTATACTGTACTGATAGTTAGTTTTTACGGGTATAGATGAAACAGGAATTTATCTATAGTGAATCTAATCTGCTTGAATATATGCTGATTTAGAGTTTTCTTAGTTTAATATTCAAATTACCTATGCGTGTTTTCATCATCAAAGTGCTTTTCATGTAGGTAAATTTTGAATCGGCAATTAACTGATCAATGGTTATTACCATATTTAGTGTGCGCAGCTCAAACTCTTTGTAATCACAGAGTTGCAATATGCCATTTTTATTTTTAATCAACTTGTTAATTAACAACGAATTATGATCCTTATACCCAAGCAAAACTATTATTGAATCCAAAAGTTACGTACTCTCATCGTGATTAATCCCCAGTACTTGAGTTACGTAGATCAGTTACAGTGACATTAATTTCTCGCCCTCCTTTCAAAGATACAAATAAAATGGAAATCAATATTCTCCATACTATCCCCTTTGTATTACAATAAAAGGCCCGATTTATCATCTGAGTACAATAAAATCGAGCTCATTAGCTTTTCACAAGATCTGAAAAAACTATGATGTGCATCGTGACACGAGCAGGTGTCGTAAGTGGCCACTTTATAGACATTAGAACATGTGTTTTCGTGAGATCAAATATATTATACTGTAATCTCGAGCCAGTCGAGGGGTTCCACTTCCAGTAACGGCACCTTTCGCACTCAACTCGTAACACATAATAAAACGATATCAATTTTTTTTTTTTTTTTATATTATAGTGCTTTACGTCTAGCTCCTATAAAGGGCACTACTGAGGGCACTTAGCACTTGGGAGAAGGAAGGGAAGAGGGATGGGAGGCCTCCCGTTACTGGGAGGGGGGTTGGGGGAAGTTAGGTAATTGTGCTGCGAGAAGGTCGCCTAAAACCCTCCTCGAGGAGCATTGCGTGGTGAAAAAGCACATGTGAAAATACACAGAGGTACTTGCCCGAAAAGGTCGCACTATGGCCGGGAATCGAACCACGGTCTCCCGTGTGCCAATCCACGACCTAGCCGACTGAGCCACCGCGCGCTCTTGTGAAAAACGATATCAAATTTCACACATGACTTTCGAAGATCATTACGAATATCTTGTTAAAATTTCAGAAAAATTTTACATAATACACTACGTGTAATGAACGTCCTTAACACGCAATTTTATGGAAATGAGGGCCTAAGTTTGCCAGTGGCAGTCATCAAACTAATTTTTCCTTCGTAAGAATTTAAGTGGGCTTTTGGACCCAGGTGAGGGCAGCACTTTACTTGTACCCAGCCAATAGATTGATTTACAAGATTTTTATGAAAATATTACCTCAGGTTAATTTAAGTACACAAATACTCACTGTCCAGTTTCAAGACCTTAGGGTTCCTTGTAGACGAGAAATGATGAAAAAAAATTTTAAGTTTTCGTATTATCTCTCATAAGAAATCGTCGAAATTTAGATTGACCTACAAGTTTGCAATGAAAACGTGGCTAATGATCGAAATAATGCTTTGGTATATGTATGTAAAATATTTTAATCGATTAGGTACCTCTACAGAAAAATGTTAATTAATGTTCACAATACTTCTTCATTCATACGACAGTACTACCTTAATTCGGTAAATCTGCTTAGTCACAGTTGTTAGGAGGAGTAGAGAAATTTATCAATTTTTGTGCTCCAAAACGCTTCTTGAAGACAGAATTAAATTTGTTTAGCTATAGTTCTTATTACAGGACAAGACCACAACCTATTATATAACCACAAGCATGATGGAGGCCTTATTAAATCTGCTTTTGAGCTTACATTTCATGTTTTCATGCTATTTTTTACTGTACAATAATACTTTTATAGTCTTGAAATGATTTTGATCCCCCAAGAAAGAAGTTTTTCCGGTGATAGAATGGCATCAGATTGTTTTGAGTAGAAGGCTTTAGCAAGCAGCATCTCTCTTAAACAGTGCACCAATACCTTGTTACGGGGTGCCAGGGGGGAAATGACGCAGGGAACAGAACATGTCTTTATGTCCTACCTTATGTGATTTCAGCCGGGCTTATCAGGCCCGGAAACCCTCGACATCACTCCTCGTATTTTGTACAGGTCAAACGACCTGTAGACCTTACATAATGTCACTGTAGTCAAGCCCAGGCGTTGGATGCTCCGCTGGCTTATAACTCAAGGCCACGTAAGTCCCTGATACGTGGAGTAGCTAGGTATTCAATGACAGGTATAGGATTGGGATCGCGGAACTGTTAAAATTGACGACACACACATAAACATGCATCAATAAAGAAAGATTCTCAACATTATTAATAAAAGAAAAGTGTATTGAATCTAAAGTATTAATTGAACAATAAGAAGTCGTGTGTGTGTATGTGTCTGTAATTAATAATAGAGTACGTTATAATAAGCTCGGTGAGGACACCACTGTCCTTCGTAAATTTATAACTATAATCGGTGTACAACTTCCGCGTCCTACGCAGCGGGCAGACCTCGCGAGCTAATACATAAACCTTACACAATTAATAAGGAGCGAACTTTCTTTATTTCCCAACGGCTACAGAGTGTGAATTCATGGTCGAAATGCGCATCCTGAAGATGTAAGAACTGGTGGGCGTTCCCATCAGCCAAGTATCCTTTCGGATTCGATTGGTAGCGCTGACCCGGGGACTCAGTACCCAATATCGGCAACGAGTATCCTCACTGTTCGGGCTCCTGGTGATACGTTCATCCAGGCCCCTAACCTCTTCGCGCCTTTCACCGCTTTCCAACTCTCTTCGCACGTCCCGCTCGCTCGCAATCCTCAGCTGGTCTCTCTAACTTATCGCTCTCTTTCTGCTCCATCGCGTCCCTTCTCTTTTCTACCAAAACTTCCGCGAACCCCAAATGGCGGCGCCGTAACAACCTTCTAAAGCTTCTTTACCATGAGCTGTAACATGGCAGTACTACTCAGCTGGTATTCCAAATTCTCTTTTGGGATACACCAAATTGATCATTTGTGTATTTGTTCTTGGAGTGCAGTCCCACGGCACATAATAGAGCTGCTAAATAGACTCCGCGCAATAAAACGAGCCAATCAGAGCTATAGCGTGTCTTTCCATTCTGCTCAGACAAAGCTCGCCCCGTTCACGTGGGCAGAAAAGACCGATGCGCAACCCGGTTAAGCCCGTGATGGCAAGTGAGTTAAAAGTACATCCAACCTCTCACTTGCACTTACGGGCTTAAATAAGTTGCGCATCGGTCTTTCCTGCCCATATGAAAGGGGCGAACTTTGGCTGAGCAGAACAGAAAGGCGTGCAATAGATTTGATTAGTGATCCTCAAGGGATCACTAGCTCTGACTGGCTTGTTTTATTACGTGGGGTCTATTTCGCGCAATCGAACTACTGCACCCTTAAAGTGTTGCTTTACTCCGTCACTAAAGTAAATGACCCTTTTTGCGCGAACACATTTTTAAAGTGTGATAAGCATTTGTTGTATTGTGTATACTGCTGCTCTATCATGTCAGATACTGTCTGACAAAAATATGGAACTTTGATGTTTTAACAGAATTTTTCTCATTATAGTTAACTACAAGGAAGACTATACATTGAGTAGTATTCAAATGAAATCCTTGTGAAGCTTCCTGTACAAAGTATTAATAATTTTCAGCAAAATCTAACAGGACAAGCACATTTCTATCGTTTGAATTATTTTTTTTGTATTCGAAAATCTTAGACTATTCTTTTGCGATGACTCTGTGTGGTCTTAAGAGCAGTAGCTTTTCTTTAATTCTTCTAAAAATTCGTCAGTTAGTAAAACTCTCGTCAGCAATGTCAAACGATCTGTTCCTGTCCAGCTACTGAATCTCACGTCAGGCATAGTTTGAGCATCGAATAATTCATTCAACTGATCCACCGAGGGGAATTTACCACACTCATTTAGATTAAACTTTTCGGTGTGAATTTCCCAAGTTATCAGCTTCAAGCAGTTTTTGTGGTCATAAATTTTAGTGCTGAAATCATTTTTTTACTCTTGAATATGTATTGAATTCAAAAGGAGCTTACAATTTTTATGGATGGTACAAACGCATACAGAATGTGTGCCACTTGAACATGCTAAAGAACAACGTTTAGGTCGAAGTTGAGCAAAATAACTGAAATTGATTGAATGCTGAGAAAAACTTTCTTCATACAGTCCATAAAATCTTAAATCTTCTCATAAAAGTCTTCTTTGAAGTAATTTACGACTTCCATCTGTTTTTACTGTCACAACTCGCTTGCCAGGCATTATCTATTTTCGTCATTGGTGTAAAACTTTGTACCTTGAATGATCGTTTCTTTAGAAATTTTTTTTCTGCTAAATAATTATATGTACACAACACACCCTCTGATTCCCGTAAATCCTTGGACTTTTGTGGGAAGGCCCAGCTGCACCCAAACTCTGTTGCAATTTTTTTCGCTGACCATGATGGAGGAGGTATCGTAAGAATACTGATTCTTTGCGGATCTTTTATCGGTAAGCTTAAAAATTTCTCTTATATTCCAAAAAGCATTGTTTCTAATTCAATTTCTCTATCAGATCGTGTCATGGATGAATCTGAAGGAATTACATAATTATCGTTAAAATTTTGTGTGAGATCAAAGACGTCAGCGTTGCATTTACTTTTATCATTAATGGTCTCACGAAAAACTGAGCTCTGATCATCGGTACGAGCATGTTTACGACAATCATTGCAAATCTTTGCTGTTGATGAAAGAAAAGCAAGTTTTCTCTTCGAATTTTTAGATGAAGATCTTACATTTTTTCCCTTATGACCATCTGTATAAAAAGGACTACAATACTGATCAGCGTGTATCATTGTTATATCAGACATATCTAAAAGTTACGCGTAGAATCTTTTATTTACCTTTAAAGGAATACGCAAACACCAACGTTTGGCTACACGTATAAAATTTATTTTGGTCATAAAAAAATATATTTTTTGTAGCTACAACGCTATACTCTTTTATAAATCGTTATTTGTTACAATGAATTGTTATTACTAACTTTGTTATACACTTATATTGACGGTGCTATGGTTATTATAAAAAAAAGATATTTTACATATTGTGGGAAATGTATTGCAAAATAGGAATAAGATCAAGACAGATGTAAGTATAAGGTAACTTCAATATTTAGTCGTGTTACATCTCGTGATAGCCAAGCGCGGAGAGCTCTTGACTCGACTGTAGCCAAGAGCGAACTGCTCTCGCGCACCACATAGCGCATTCAATCTAACTTTCTCATTTATACATAGTTATACTCTCGCCTGATCAATGATGTTACACATTTTTTTTAATTTTAAACAAAATCACACCCACAACTCGGCTATCCTGAAATTTGTCTGCGCTCAGACAACCTAACACAATTTCAACTATTGGAAAATAAAATTTAAAAAAATTAATCACACACATCTACCCTTAAAATTCTAATTAATTTTAAACGATTGAGTATTATTAAGTTCATAATATTTGTCGAACATCGTTACTCTACTTATGCGAATTCATCAATTAAATATTATCAGTTTAAGTAAAAGTAAGGAAATTTAATACCAACTTTAATCTCGAACTACGCTAATGTAATACATAACTAATTGAATCAAAATCGGCATATATGACAATCTTAAAAATAATTTGTTTCAACCCTTCAAGCTAGTGTCAATTGATTTGTTACTATTCTTCTAAAATCACATAAACAATCCAATTGACAATTTAACCTTATAGATTTAAAATTACAGTCACATTATTATATCATTTTTTTTTTTTTTTTAATATAATTTTCCTTTACGTCTAAATTATAATAACTAGTTTTAATAATTATAGTATTATGTAAGATCACTTAACACTTGAAATAATAAAACTTCACAGTCAAAAATTTAACTTATTATCAATCTTCTCTTTCCTCAAAATCGTCGTCGTCGTCAAAATTATCTCTTGAAAATCCTCGCCATGGTTTTAAATTATCAGCTGCTGTTGTAGTTTCATTTGGTCCTTCTCCTCCTATCTTACGTACCTTATATCTGTCGTGAGCATTCACCTCAGTTATCTCATACGGCCCAAGGAATTTCAGAGCAAACTTAAGTCCTGGTCCCAACTGAGTTCGTTTTATGGGAACAAGATCGCCTTCCTTGTATTTTCTTGCTGGTACACGTCGTTTGTTAAAACTTTTTTCATTTTCATGCTGAATTTTTTCGATCTGTAATTTTGCTTCTGATCGGGCTCTATCTCGATCCTGTTCGAACTGTTCCCAAAGTTCTTCTTCGATCATCTCTCTTAGACGAGCATCTCCACTCTTTCTCATTTCGGTTCCGAACATCAATTCAAATGGACTCCTACCGATAGACCATTGATAAGTACTATTAATTACCTGCTGCACTTTTCTTACACATTTATACCATTTCTTCGGATCATCACATGCCAACTTGACAACTAATGTGGATATTATTCCATTGACTCATTCTACTTGCCCATTGCCTCTTGGTATACCTGCAGTTATAAGCAGATGCTGAATGTGTTCATCGTCACAATATTTCTTAAATTCGTTTGACGTGAATGCTGTCCCTCGGTCGGTTACAATTCGTTTCGGATTCCCGAAGACTTCTTGCACGACTCGCATCTTGCTCAAAACTTCTGCAGCACCTGTGCTCTTGACAGGAAAAATCCACACGAACTTTGTGAATGCATCAACTATAACAAATAAATGTTTGTATCGCTTCGCCGTCGACTCTAATGGTCCTATGTGATCCATATGAAACGTGTGCAAAGGCAAATCTTCTTTTGGAATAGGATTGAGGTATCCTTCCGCTTTACCTTGCTTTCGTGCACCTAAAATACAAGTGATACAATTGCTAATGCAATAATCAATCTTCGAATCGAGCTTATCGATCCAATATTCCTTTGATATTTTTTCTATCATCTTGCGTTTGCCAATGTGTGCATCCTCGTGTATTTTACGAATTATTTCAATTTGCAATCCTTTGGGAATAAACAATTTCTTCTGCCCTTCTTCGCCTTTGTATAACATCCCGTTCTGATTAGAATAATTCTCATAGCTTTCTCGTTCAAGAATTTTATTAATTGCTCGAAATCGATCGTCTTGATGCTGGGCTCGCTGGATCATTTCGACTAATCCATCCTTGATGACGTAGATACCAGTCATCCGACTGAGAGCATTCACGTGTTTCATGCGAGTTCTAGATCTATGCTCTGTTGTAAACTCAAACTCGGCTAACAGCATTGCCCATCTGGCTATCTTTGGTGCGAGCTCTTCTTTCTTGAGGGTTTGCTCGAATGCGGCACAGTCAGTAACTATCTTCAAAGGCTTATGCAATAAATAAACCCTAAATTTTTTTAAAGCTTCGACCACAGCCAATATCTCGAGTTCGTAACTATGGTATTTTTCTTGAGTTGGAGTCGTTTTGCGGCTGAAGAAATACACTGGATGAAACTCTCCATCTATTTCGTGTCGCTGCAATAAAACAGCTCCAAATCCATCTTTTGACGCATCTGTGTGCAGTTCGGTTTCTCTATCTTCTCGATACAACTGCAGCACAGGCTTCGTTATTAGCAAATTCTTCAGAGTAGTAAAAGCTCGCTGCTGATCTGGACCGAAACTGAAAACTGCGTCTTTTTTCAGTAGATCACTCAGAGGCTTCGCAATTTTCGCATAATCGCGAATAAACTTACGGAAATACCCAGACAAGCCTAGGAATCTTTGCAGCTGTTTAGTTGTTTTGGGCTCGGCATAGTTGACCAGCGCTTCTGTCTTTCTTGGTGAAGGTTTGATCGTACCGTCTTCAATAACGTGGCCCAAAAACTCTATACTTCTTCTTAGCAGCTGACACTTCCTCCAGCTTATCCGCAAACCGTACTCTGAGGCAATAAATAATACCTCCTTCAATAACTTCAAAGCGTCCTCTTCATCTTGAGCTAAAATTACGAAATCATCATAATAAATAATTATTTTTTTACTCCTTATATGCTTTTCATAAATCATCGATAAAAAACGTTGAAATACGGCTGGTGAAATACACAAGCCTTGAGGAGCCTTGCAAAATTCATATTGCCCAGTGGGAATTACGAATGACAAATATTTTCTGCTGCGTTCCTCTACATTCACGTGAAAAAATCCATCCTTCATATCAATAGTGCAGAACACCTTTGCTTCTGCCAGTCGATCAAGCACATCTTCGATGAGAGGGATGGGAAAATGCTCTCTAACAACAACCTTATTTAGAGCAGTAAAATCAATACAAATACGGATTGAACCATCCTTCTTCCGTACAGGAACAATTGGCGCCGCAAATTCTGATGTACTGCGTCTCACAACGCCTGCTTCAATCCATCCATCCACTATCGCTTCGACTTGGCACAGCTCAGTTGCAGACAGCCTTCTCGGATTGCGACAAATCGGCGTTTCATCTCTTAACCTCACTCACATCTCAACAGGAGCTTCTCTAGTTAATAGCGGCTTGTAGTTGGAAACCAACTTTCTCACTTCCGCTGCATGCACTTCTTTCAAGCCATCGTACAGTTCTGGATACTCTTCTTGCTCCATTTTGATCATGTTGATGTACTCGCCGGTCGGAATTACATAGGTGTCATCACGCAGCAAATGTATTTCAGCGTGCTCCCTAAGCTCATTGCCAACAATAAGCCTATCTGAAATACAATAAACTGGTACTACTCTAAAATTCAGAGGATAATAAACACCACCAATCCACGTCAGAGCACCCGTTGTACCGATAGAGCTAAACTTCTTGCCACCCGCACCCACAAACACTTCCAGCATTCTATTTAGTTTCAGTGTTCTTATCTCATCAAAAAAATCTTGCCTTAAAAAATTGCACTTCGATCCACTATCTATCAACCCATCGACTTCATGTCCTTCAACTTTCATCTTCTTCATGCTAACATCTTCTTTACAGTGAATCCGATTGACTTTAGTGATTGCATCAGTTTTTTCAGATTTTTTCTCCGTCTCCACTCGACTTTTTTCGGCTTTGTTTACACTCGGACAATTCGGTGAAATATGACCGAACTGCATACATTTAAAACACTTGTTTGACGTGTGTGTACAATCTTTGCTTACATGTCCGCTTTCACCACAGTTAAAACAACCGTGTGTAGATTTCGGGCTACTTTTCTTTGTAGATGCTTGCTTCGGCTTAGCAGACTGCCCCTGCACGACGCGTTGTTTACTTCTCGCGTTCTCGTACGCCGGCAACAGTTCTTTCAGCTTAGCTATTGTTTTGCACTATATAATATAACCTTATTCGTCACCTCATCAGGAATACCGTCTACTATATATTCGGCTATAACATCCTCGCTCAGCTGCGCACGCATTCCAATGGTCATCATGCTTTGAACACACCCAAGCATAGTCTCCTGTGGCGTCTTTTTTTTCTTCGCGAGCATATCATGTATACTACGGCTGTTGCTCGTCACGGCGAAATCTTCTCGAAGGCTGTTTCTTAACTCATTCCATGTTACAATGCTACTCTTACGTTCTAACCAAATTTTGGCAGCACCATCGAGGCACTTTTTCGCGGCAACCAAAGTTTCAACCGGTGACCATGCATAAATAACGGCAAGCTGATTCATTTCTTGAATCCAAGAATCGATTGGGTAAGCGGCATCTTCACCCGAATATCGAGGCAACGTCCCCTCTACGTCTCTCAAGCTGATCTTCGATTGAACGTGGGTCGGACCAGGAGGCGAATTTTCTTGAGAGGCTAACGCCAACTCTCTCCTTGCTATGTCAAGCTCTCTCTTTAGTAGCTCGTTCTCTCTCTGTACCATAGCTGTATCAGTCGGTAAACTCCTAGCCTTCTGAGCCTCGGCCAATTGTCGCTGCACTTGCATAAGTTCAAGCTTCATTTTTTGCATTGCAGCTTCATGCTCTGCCTGCGACATTTGGGTTTCGTCGTCGGACATCTTGGCTTGTCGTCCGCGACTTCTCACTACGGCTTCTTGTTGACAAACGGCGCTCGACTTCTTTGCCTCTCTAGGCGGTTGGAAACGTGTCGCTTGAGCGCGAGAGCCACTCTGCTCTCTTCGAATTTTACCTTGCTTCTCCGTCTCGCCCGATTCGTCGAACAATTGTGTCTTCGTATAGGCACTGTATATAAGTATCGAATACAACTTAGGTACTAGGGGTAAGTGTACCTATCTCCGTGCTCTGCCCTATTACCGTGGATTTTAAAAAACTGATGATTACTTGCTCAAAATAAGAAATGTTTAACATAAAATAATTTTTCAATTTTAATAATCTAAAATGACGTTAATGTAGATGCAATTCAAACAGAAATATTTGTGTATATTTTGAGTAAATAATTATTTTCCACGGTATTCGGTACAACGCGCTCATTAACTGATTGTGTACGTATTTCCGCGGTGAGCGTACGTAAACATAACCCTATACATCCGCGGTAATACGTACACGGTAATAGGTACACAACCACGATAATACCAGCATACCGTTTTTATTTGTTTTAAAAATATTCTACTGCAGTTTTAGCTTCATAAAATTTTTTTAAATATTCCGTAAGAGATTATGTAAGTATTTCCGCGGTGAGCGTACGTAAACATAACCCTATACATCCGCGGTAATACGTACACGGTAATAGGTACACAACCACGGTAATACCAGCATACCGTTTTTATTCGTTTTAAAAATATTCTACTGCAGTTTTAGCTTCATAAAATTTTTTT
>NW_019379681.1:318736-353459 GCF_000648655.2 Copidosoma floridanum
TATATATATATATATATATTAGTATTCATCGTTGTACTTAGTTTTTCAAAAAAGTTAGTCGAGGCAGCGAGCTGCTATGAAATTCAAAAATAGTTTCGAGACGTTTCACGACTGACTAAGGTCGAAATAATACTTCTCCTACTTCGGGCGTTTTTAAAAGGCTAGTGTGCCTTCGGTAGAGAAAGTAGGATTCGCCACAAAAGTGCCATCGCTCCGTGGTTACATTACGTCGCAAAATAACCCCAGAGACGTTGGCACTCATCAGTCGAAAACTACCATTAAGATAACTGTAAGGTCTTTCGCAGTCTTTTAAAAAGTTAAAAAGGTTCTTACTGTTAAAAAATAATACAAATAAAGTAAAAAAACTGCATGTGAACGTACTCGTGCATTTAAGCCTGTCCCGAAGTTCATCACTGCCTTGAAAGCAATCAACATTGTTGTCACAAAGCTTCGAAAGCTGAAGCAGTTGCAGGACATCAGTGGAGGCATTCACCTGACAGCCAAAGTACCCATCTTCCAAATTCAAGAAAAATACTTCCCGCCTCGTTTGCCCGCGGCTGAATCCTAGGTGTTGAGATTCGGTAAGCTGAAATCATCGGGTACGGTTATTTTTTGTTGCTGTTTTCAAAAGTACATCTTTTTGTTTCAATACTAATGTATGAGTTGTTATCCATACCAAACTTTTAGTTAAGAGCATAGAGATATTAGAATGGAGTATGCCAGGGGCCAAATCTTGCGATATGCGCTAAGAGAGAGAGATTGCTGCTAGCAAGTTCCCTTGTGTCCTTGTCTAACAAGTGCATACGTAGAAAGAAGTCATAACACATGCGTTAATTGGACTAGGCTACATGGGGACTCATGGGCAGCCTTCTCCCTCACTCCGCATATCGTTACCACTTATAGGCTATCATAACCCTGACGTGCTCTATTTTAATACCTCTATGGTTCAGAGCTGAAAAATATTAATGGTACAATAATTGTGAATTTCACCTTTGTAAGGTAAGAATTTTTCCGCTTTCTAACATAAAAATAGCACCTTCACCACTTAGTTCGGAGTTTTCAGGCGGAAAAATAGTGTACTCAATTCGTTCGCAAAAAGGCTTCCTTACGAACCTCATCACGGCCTTCGCGTTCGGCTCGTGCCATAAATCTCTCGGTTCATAAATCGAAGTCTTTACAAACTTGTAGGTAACATACTATTTTCATAGAATTTTAAAAATTGTAACGAAAAGTTTCCTCTAAGAATTGTGAATTTATATTTTTTCTAATTAATTAATAAAATAAAATCTCTTTCATGTTACATATAAACTAATCGTACAATTATAAACTTATTTTTATTTGTTCCAGCCATTTAAAGAGGCAGTGAAACAACTTTTGCCATTTTGTAAGAAAAATAAAATTTTCAATAAACTTTATTATTTCTATTATTTTCTGGTGTTAATTAAATTTTTTTTTAATAATGTTACTTCAATCAATCTGATATAATTCAAAAATGTGTCTTTTTTATCCAAAGTAAAATGACGATACTCTCTCACACACGCACACACTCATACATGCAAACTATTGTATTCATATAAAAGGTACTAGTTATATAATCATAATCTGACTAGGGCTCCGAAAAAAAAGTAATGACGCCCTGATAGAGGCCTATACCTTTTTATAAATTGAGTACTAACAAAATGGAATTTATTTATAAATATGGTTTATTAGAGAGTCAGGAACCATAATTAATTATCTAAACATTTTTAAAATTTTAAAATAATTTTTTGATAAACACAATAATTAAGTCAGAAATCACTATATAAGCAGCTCTTATGGCATGCTGTATTTTTGTTTACCTTTTTGAAACAAAAAATAGATAGAATGGAGTGTAAAATTCGTGAAAAACTTTTGCAAGAAGTTTTGACATGTAAATAAAAAAATTAAAGCATGAATAAAAATGAACTGTTCTAATGCCTAGTTCCTTAATACAGTGAGTTAGAAAAAACATTGTTTGAAGGCGATATTCTCGAAAATAAGGTCATTAACCATGCTACTTTTTTTGCTGTTAAATCTGGAGTTAAATTACAACATTACTAATTTTCATATCACGTCATAAAGCTTAATACTCACTGGATATAGAAATGACAGTATCCATACCACCACCAGCCAGGGATGTTTCATCTTTGCTGGAAAATAAAAAGAAGAAAAATTGTACATCATCGAAAAATTGTAACAACTATTATAAGCATGTGTGACAATTCTTGTGGTTTTTGGTGCGTTTGCGTGTAAGTGTAAGTTTTTATTAAAAGTATCACTTCATTAATTCAGAAGTAAAGATTTCTATACTAAAAAACCTCTGCCGTCCAAAGAAATCGACACTTCACCGTCTTTCTTATAAGTAGACAGGTTGACGGAGAAGTGCGAGATGGTTTCCACTCACTCGACTATCGCTGACGATCATCTATAAAAGTTTGTGGTTGTACATGCAATGGTATCCTGCAACCCCATCGCCTTAATAAAGAAGTAGCGTAGTCACATAGAGTTTGAGTTTTTATTATCATGATTTAAATGAGGAAGAACAAAAACAAGGCATTTAAGATCTTATACATGTGTTCGATGTAACCATGGATATGGTGACTCGTGAAAACGGGAGATATGGAGTTTGTTTCTTTAAAAACATCTCCTTTAAAGGTCAATTATCAGAGAGCTCAATTTTTTGTTGGAAGTTTTGTGTGGCTTCATCACTGGTATAACAAAAGTAAAATTTTTGATACATATGTACCATCAAATTCATTAGACTAAGAGCTGTGGCCTGGGAGGACATTGTTTGGAACCAGATGTGAATCTCACCGATATTGAGAAAACTTATGATTCGTGGACATCTAAAGTATTTTTTCGCAATAGTGTGCGTAAAGTAGGTGTTTTCCGCACTGATTCTTTTTTTTGCGGAAAATATTTTTCGCACAACTTTTCCGCAAACTATGTGGGAAAATCGATTTTTCACACTAATATAAGTGCGGAAAACACCTATTTTTCGCACACTTATTGCGAAATAGTAGTTTTCCTACGAGTTTGAAAAGTCTTTGTTTGCGAACCGAGAGGTTTGCGGCCCGAGCCGAAGGCGAGGGATGTAACGAGGTTCGTAAAGGAGACTTTTCGAACGAGTTTCGGAAAACTGCTTTTTCGCCCGAGGAAGTACCAGCCTCCCAAAACCACCCAAGGGCAGAAATTAGTAGTTTTCCTACGAGTTTTAAAAGTCTTTGTTTGCGAACCGAGAGGTTTGCGGCCCGAGCCGAAGGCGAGGGACGTAACGAGGTTCGTAAAGGAGACTTTTCGAACGAGTTCCGGAAAACTGCTTTTTTGCCCGAGGAAGTACCAGCCTCCCAAAACCACCCGAGGGCAGAAAAAAACTTGTACGCAACTCGTGCGGAGTGATAAACTCGCACTCGTGGCCGGTGACGGTAACTCATGCCGTGCGATCACACTCGTGCGAGTCAATCATGACTCGTGCGGGAAATCGTCTTTTCCGCACTTGTTACGTAAATAACTATTACAATACCGATGAACGGTGACGAGTTACGTCGGTTCCAATGTAGGTTCATGTACAGATGGAGGTACTGTTTCAAGTACTCTCAGTCTATCTATGTCCTTTTATGCTGACAAATAATTTTCCAATTGAATTAATGAAAAATCAAAAATTATAAATTTAAAGAAATTTTAAACTATTCTCAAAAATGAAAAAATCTTTCCCGGATGTGGATCAAACACACAACCTCCTGTTTTCTAGAAAGTTTCTCTACTACTTGAGCTACCAAGGAGTCGTGCACTCAGCTTAGCTCAGATTTTGGTCTAACTGATAGTTTTGTGACGTTCCCTTTTGTATACATATGGTTCTTTACTGGTAAGAGAGACACTATATTGACTAATTATAAGGTCGTGGGATCACGGTGAACTCTTCTACACATGTATAAAACTCTCTGCTTTGTTTAAAGCATAGTTTTGGACAATAATTTCCCGCCCTTCTAATATCCCGCATAAATGTGACAAGGTAGGAAGTTATGAAAGGATTGGGTTATTGGGTTAATAGGTGTAGAGAGAAACAAGCTATTGATTAGACAGTAGGATTTGATGGAGATTAATTTTGAAAAAATGTATACTATCAGTTTCAGGCAGATTTTGGATAACGGTATTGAATAAACGTTTGAGGCGGGGTATGGGGGAGTGAAAAAGGAAGTTAGTATTGTGGGTCTGTTCTGTGATATATCGGGAATTTCTGAGATTATGTTGAGTATATCTGACAGAGAATAGTGCAATCAGGTTAGGGCATTTAATGAGATTATGGGTAAGCCTAAAGATGAACAATGCATCATGTTATTTATGTAAATTTTTACTGGTATAAGACGAGTAATTAGACAGATAAGGAGAAAAATGATGATCAGTGTATGCTGTGCGAAAATCTGTTTTATAGGAGGCAAGTCTAAGAGTGCGATGTAATATACTGTTGAGCTAAGAAAAACTTTGGTGAGTGTAAAGGGACCAAACAACCGAGGTATAAGTTATATGTAGAAGTACTGAAGACTTAAATAAGTGAGTAATGGGCTCTGGTAGTGGGAAATCACGTGTAGTTCATTGTATGTTGCTGACATGGTATTTGAAGGACCAAAAGGAATCAAGAGTAACACTCAGATTAGATAGAGACTCCACTCGTTTCAACTCACTGCTATTAATTGAATAATTGTAAAATTATGTGTTTTGGCTTTTGTTAACCGATAGCATCCTGCACTTACTCTCATGGACCGTGAATCCGCTGTCGGAGCACCACAGGGCCGCATTAGAAAGATCTGACTGTAAAAGTAGAGAATCTGTATATGACGAAATGCGCTTACCGATTTTTATGTCGTTGGTATAGATTAAACAAAGTGATTCAGAGGAGAGTGCAGAGAGAAGGTTGTTCATAACAAGAGTAAATAGTAATGGACCAATGTGCGAACCCTGTGGTACCCCCAGAGGTGTCGACGAATTTATCCGACGAGGCGTCAAGGAGGCCGACTCTAAGTGTTCTGCCTATAAGAGAGGAGGCCAGCCATCTATAAAGTGCTCCACCTATGCCGAAAGAACTAGCCCGAGCAAGTAGTATATTATGAGAAACGCTATCGAAGGCTTTAGCCATATCCAGGAAGATAATGTTTACCTGTGCACCTATTTCAAAAGAAGATGAGACATAGTGGCTTAGTGTCAGGAGGTTTGTAACTGTAGAGCGGCCCCCAGTAAATCGGTGTTGATGTGGTGAGATAGATGAGGAGAGAGATGCTGAAAGTCCTATGTTAATTAGTATTTATGAAATAAATAAATAAATTGAATACATAAATGATATACGTGGAAGATAATCATATATTCTGTTTTTCAATGTACAAAAGAGCGCATGGGCTTGGAATCATAAAAACATCAACATCATAAAATGCTTATTCGCATGTAGATTTATAATAGAATACTTTAATAATCGTCGTGTTACGTGGTACAATTTTTAAAGTAACGGCAGAAAATAATAATTGTTAGTTAATAATTATAAATAAATTATTTGAATTCTTAATAGTAATTTAACGAACAATATATAAGTACTAGCGTAATGCTCACACGAAAGGTTTGGACACAATGCCTTACCAAGCACATTGCTATAGTAGTAAAAGTATGAGATCAGTCTAGAGGTCCGAGAAGCAAGGTACCTTTGACCTGCTAGGCATATGATCTCGAGCTAGAATCAAACGTTACTGCTTCTTGCTTGTATGGCAGACCTTGATTTTTCGGCGGCTCTACAATTGCTTCATGCGGAGGAGATTCGCAGACTTTCTTCATTGGTTGAATTTCGGTGGTATATTGTTGTCTACTATACTTTTGGCCTTTTGGATGCGCTTTATCGTTATCCCACCTACTATCTTACGTCTCCCAAAGACGACCAGTAAAACTTTATAAAATTTTAATTTGGTCAACTTGATGATCTTAACAAGTCGTTAACTGAATTTTATTCTCACAAACTTGCCACATTTTTAGCGAGGCATTCATCTTGATCATAGTATTTTTACAAACTGAAAAAAAAAATTATATACACATACTTCTGAAAATAAAAATGTTACAGCATAAATAACTTGGATACGCTGATGACACAGTTTAAGATAATCAGACAGCAAAACCAGGAATCGATAGAGGACTACGGCGGAAGAGTACAAGAACTGTATGACATGGTTGACGATGCTACATGATTCGAATCCAAACCTACTATTCAGAAGTACTCCCTATTCAGAAGCAGGTTCTGAAAGAAAGTACAGAGGCAGAGGCGGTTAAGCAAATAACATATGGCTGGCACCCAACATACAGATGTAAAATTACATGTTTGAATCCAAGGACCCTCTGCGACGTAATTATAGAAGCGCTGAAAATAGAGAGTGACCTTAGTTGACGGCATGCAATACTAGTAAGTGCACTACCCGTACACAATAAAGCAACAACCGAGTGGGGGCAACTAGTAAACTTGGCAAATATAGGAGAAAGAACAACAAAAATCACCAATGGGGCACAAGGAGCAGCAGCAAACGTAAAACGCTGTGTATACTGCGACGGCCAAACCGGCGATTCAGTCGAGGAATGCCAAAAACTGCTAGCGGTGATAAACAACAGAAAAATGCCAAGATATAACATGAGAGTACCAAAGAAAAACTGCAATTATTGTCAGAGACCGGAACACTATGCGAAAGACTGTCGCTCACGTAAGCAAGACAGGAAGGAAGAGAAGATACAGTGAAACGAGGGGCATAACCAACCCGTAGATAACACCAATACCAATAGAAACGCCTATAATTACAATACAGAAATAACAATTATAATGAAAGGAATTATCACAATAACAGGTACAATAACTACAACTCCACAGGCAGTAATTATTACACCAACCGCCGATACGGTGACCCGTATAATAACAATAACGAGGAAATATTCGACCGCTATGGAAACAACTATAGAAATCAAGACAGCAGGGACAGCTATAATAGGGATCCAGTTAGAAACGGGCCACCACAGGATAGGGGCCTACAGCAGCGAAAAAACGGCGCATGCAGCCCTGACAACAGGAGAGACGCATCCACAAGAAGGAGAATGTGCGAGAGAGAGAGAGAGGCCGTAGAAGGCGGAGCTAGAAATAGTGGGGATGGAAACGCACTAAAAAAGCCCGAGTACTGACTTAGGGCAGGGAAGAGTAGAACATAATAAAGTAGAAAAAGATAACATGGCATAGGCCTCCATCGGTCCAGTTACGGGGATCACAGTTAAAGAATGGAAAAGCGGCGTGACTCCCGAAGCACGAAAAACATTGGGCACAGTACAGGCTTAGTTGCACGGATTGGAGTGCACATTACATGTCGTCCCCCATGACTTCTCAATTGACGCGGAAGAAATAATTGGGTGGGATACTTTTAAGCGATATCGGGGCCAGATAAGCGCCACCGAGAATATGAATAAAATAAATGACGTAGAGATAACACTGTTAAAGCTGGAGTGTTTCAGAATACCTGCAAGATCGAAACAAATTATTTATGCGCGAGTAAAAAAGAGTGGAAATAATGCAGAAAATGGCTGGATACCCCTCCAAGAGATGGAGGAAGGAATATTATTTGGAACCTTTATAGTCAGAAATATTAAAGGCAAATTAGTCACAGAATTCATTAATATGAGTGAAAAGATAAAATACATGCCTGTTCTGAAAGGAGAGCTGCTAGTTTACGAAGAAATTTACCGGGAGCACTCAGAAGACGTTGAAAGGGGCAATGGCGAAAGCTTGGAGGAAGCGGTAATAAGGTTATTCAATAAAGAAATAGGTGATGATGAAGAAAAAACAGAAAATTTTACAGAAGATGAAGAAGAGTTAGAGAAACAAAAACGGGTCGATAAGATAATGCAACTCATAGACACAGCTGGTTGCAACCGTGAAAAAAAAAATATGTGAGAAATCTAATCGAGTCTTTGACCGACTAGTCTATCTCGTTAATTTATAATAATGGGTGTAGCGATGTGTAATTGGTGGTCTTTATTTATATCTTTTTTATATAGGTAGGAATATTTTTTTTGTCATTTTATGTTATTAGCTAACGCCGTGCTTGCTACTAATTCTGTTATAAATAGGGTGACGCAGGGTGAAGAGCAGGTAAATCGCCGCGCGCAGCCAGTGCTTGCGGGGCTTCAATGCATGGCCCATCACCGCAAGCTACCAATCAGCTCATAGGAAATGGGTTTCGGCAGCACCTACCGCAAGCGGTCCGACAGCACCACCCGGGCATGGCGAGAGCACGACGAGGGGCATTCTTCCTCTGGTACTGGCTTGGTCGAGGCACTTGATCTTTCTGGTGCCAACGGGGAATCCGCCATACATCCGTGTCGCGCTTCAATGCACCAAGGTACTTAGCTTTAATACTTGACTTAGAATAGCTTAAATGAGCCACGGTTATTTGCTTCAATGCATCACGTTAATTATTATTTCAAATACATTACCATTTTGGCTTAGGTACATATTTGTTATCGCTTAAGCGCTAACAAATTTTCTTTCTTTGCTATTCGCTTACTTCGTAAGCCTTTATTCAAATATCATGTTTTGGTTGATGTAATGATTTGTGTGCATTATTGAAAAATATGTATTGTTAAGTTCGCAACATTAACGCCTTGATCCTTAAATGAAATCCTGTCTCACTCGTTTCTTTGAATTTTTGCGTCTCTGCATGCAATTATCATTTCATTTTCAGCTTTCAGCGAACTTCTAAGGAAGCATCGGATGGCAGTGGAGCTCTCTCTCGCTTGTTCCGATTCTGCAATAACGCCAAGGTCATAAGTACAAGGACGGGAATATCGCATTATTCCGGGCCTCCTCAATCTATGACTTAGCCACAGTGACGAGTGCCCGTTCCTCATCCTTTATCCTCCCTAATCACTCAATATTCCATTGGGCTGAGGAGAGGGATATACGCACAGTGCGTGCCAGTATTTTTAAATACGTGGATAATTCGTAATATATGTAATCACGACACCCATCGCTTCATCGCACACACGCAGAGAAATTTTTCTCCCTCTTCATCTTGACTCTCCCTTTCAGGCAAAGTCCCGCATTATTTATTTCAGTCGTTCTCAAATAACATTGTGACGCGAAAAGGAACGTCACAAGTCAAACCCTTACGTATTTAGCCTCAACGGTGAGCCTCTTAAGGCAACACGCCTGATAAAGCACCGAATTATAACGACGTTCGATAAACCCATCGTGGCAAAAAGATTCAGGTATCCTCCAGCAATAAGAGATCAAATGAAAATCGAAAAAAAGAAAATTCGCGAACAAGGGATAATTGAACCCTCCACCTCCCCATATAGCTCAAATACTTGGATAGTGGTAAAACAAGCGGAGGCAAACAATGAAAAAAGGGTGAGAGTAGTCACAGATTTTCGACTACTAAATAAAGTTACAGTGGGTTCATGTTACCTGCTATCGTTTCAGAGCGACATCTTAGAAAATTTAGTGTGAGCACGGTACATCACATTAGTGGACTTCAAATCAGAATTTTTTCAGGTAGAAATATACGAAGATGATGCACATAAAACGGCATTTTCGGGCCCAGACGGGCACTACCAATATAAAAGGATGCCAATGAGATGCAAAGACTCGCCCAACACATTTCTAAGGGCCATCGCACTAGCACTCGTGGGATTACAAGGCCATGAAATAGAAGTGTATCTGGACGATATAAGGATCTTTGCCCTTGACCTTGAGGAACATGGGAGACGATTTACCAAACTGTTAAAACGACTGGCAACGGCAAATCTCACGACTGAACCCAAGAAATACCAATTCTTGAAAAAAGAAGCAAAAGTGCTTGGTCACATTATAGGCAATAGACAGATAATGACTGACCCAAAGAAACTCGAAGTGGCTAGAAATTACTCTCGATCGCCGAACGAAAAAAAAGTAAAACAGTTTTTAGGATTCGTTGGCTTCTATAGGCGATTCATCAAAAATCATGCACGAGTTGCCCAGCCTATATCAAGTCTCCTAAAAGCGAACACTGCATTTGAATGGGAACCAAGAGGAGCAGGCATTTAAAACTCTCGTGGATACACTGTGCAGTGGGCCTGTACTCATCGTCCCTGACTTGAAAAAACCTTTTATTGTCACGACAGACGCATCAGACTACGCGATTGGAGCGATTCTTAGTCCAGGAGACATCGGAAAAGATGGACCGTGTGAGTACGCGTCTCGCTGTCTTAACGGAAGCGAGTTCCACTACCCGAACTACGACAAGGAAATATTGGCTATTATATTTACAAAAGAGCAATTTAGACCATATTCATACAGATGCAAGTTTACGGTGGTTACAGACCACGAGCCACTCAAGCACTTTCATTCATCTAAAAAACGAGACATTCGTTTTAACATACTCAAAGTGGAACTGAGAGGGTATGAGTTCAAAGTTATATATCGCCCGGGCGTAAACAACAGACCACCCAACGTAATATCACGAAACCCAGTACTACAAGAGGGGGAAGTGAGTCCCGAACGGCCACGCCAAGAGCTATATCAGCTTGCGCATGAACAAGAGAATGAAGAACCGGCCGATAGCGACAGACTACCGGTGAGCATAGTTAAAGTACGGGCAACTCGTAAGAAGAGAATTTAAGGTAATCCAAAAAAAATAAAAATCCATGGCACTGACTCCGAAAACTCGAACGGTAAAATACGAAAAAAAAAAAACACGATATCGTGGTGAGAATAGTGGAAAAGGTTCAGATATCAATACAGAAGGTCAACAAAACGGCGATGCGGACTCTGAAATTAGGCTACATTAAGAAAGAGCCAGGCTTTCGAAAGGGGATAACAACTACAAGCACGCCAGCAATATTAGAGCAAAAATAAAAATTACGAAAGGCACGCAAACGACAACTTGACACTTAGCATAGACAGAAACCACGTTTTTCAGATACGCAACTGACGCCAAATTCGTCAAAAGAAATAATAATAGCTAATTGTGAAACACCATTACATAATACTACTAGTAAAAATCAAGAATTAATTACAGAAGAAGAGGGAACTGATACAGAAGGAAAAAATGGAAGCATAAAACAAGCATAGGGATTTCAAAAAATAAACAAGAAGAGCCGAACATACATGATTTATTAGATGAAAGGTCCGACGAATTACGGGCTCTAGTAATGATTGACATCAAAAAGCGAGATGTAGAAGGCAGACCAGAAATGAGGATGGATATGTGGGAACCTATCTAGATAAAAACGACAGGCGAAACAGCATTACAGACGTCAGCAGACGTAAACAAAAACTCCCATGACTGGGGGAATATGGTCCAGTCGGAAGAAAATGAGAACGCGGCACGAAACAAACGCAATGAGCACTAAGAAGTTGCACCCCCAGATAAATGGCTAGATTATTTAAAGGACAAAACGCCAAGGAAAACTTGTGAATGCGCACAACCTGGTAGCATCCTGACAAAAAATCGGAAATATCGATATCTCAACTGCTGAGTTACAAACAATTTTGCGTAACTTTCGTCTCTAGCGCGATAAACACGGAACATAAGTCAGGGACAGAGCCACTGAAAGACCATAGCAGTAGTGAGAGGAATGAGGAGAGTGAGCATGGGTCCGGACTAGAAGAAAGAGTTAACAGAGGCAAGCGGGGGAAGGAGAACGAAAGTCATTTAGAAAAGGAGCGAAGCACTCCCGAAAGAGCAGCAGATACAAGTAAGCATATGGAAAAACGGGGAGAGAATCAATAGCAAACGAGCAGCAACAACAAAAGCAACAAAAGTACAGTAGAGGAAGAAAGAGAGCAAGCCAACGAGTTGAATAATGATTTATGCGAAACAGAGAGCGAACACGAAGCCAACACGATCATACACTCACCATCAACGGAAAAATATAGAGTGTCCAGAACACGCCTACCAATGGAAAGATCACCATGGGCACCAAAAGAGGGGGAAGACCTACCCCTACTACAAAAACTGAACAGGATCGAGGGCCACCCATTTAAGTACTTAGACAATCTAGCGTTTATGACAATAACAGAGGCAGTACCTAACACAGAAGTCATAGATGCGCTGCATGAGAGAGGATACATTAATCCGACACGCATAAACAACGAAGAGAGGAGCGTAGGAGATACTAAAATGATAAACGCAAGAAGAATAAAAATTATGCACGTGTATGCAAAAGAGCATTTTGAAGAAACGCTTAAATCTAACATTAAAAAGTGTATTAAGGCCCTTCAAGATGTAATAGTAGCACATGAAATAAAAACGATTGGGATTATGAGGGACCTAGCGATCCTCAATCTGACCCAGTGGGGATACTTTGTTGATACCTTTCAGGAAATATCTAAATATATTAGACTAGCAGCGATGCTTTACACGAATACCCTAGTAATCTCACTAACAGACCAAAGGTTTAAAATTATTAGAGAATACCACGAGGCGGCAATAGGCGGACATAGGGGAATGAACAAGACATATAAGACATATAACAGGATCGCCAAAGACTTCTACTAGAGGAATATGCACCCAGGTGTTAGACAAGTCGTTCTAGGATGCGCATCATGCAAAGCAAAAAAACTTGTCCGAATTAAAATGAAACAAGCCATGCTCATCACCAATACACCGAGTAGACCGTTCGAAAAAAATTTTATAGATTTCGAAGGGCCTATCAGTAAACCTTCAGCAAATTAGTACCCACACATATTATTCATGCAAGACTGGCTGACAAAATGTATTGTCCTCGCACCCGTGAAAATAGCTACAGCCGAAGAAGCGGTAAAAGCGATAACAGATGAGTTTATAGCGTATTTTGGGCCGCCAGAACATTTGTTATCGGACCAAGGCACTCATTTTATGAACAAAAGCATGGAAGAACTTGCAAAATTATTTAAAATAGACACAATAGGCAGCACAGCTTCCACCCACAAACAAACGGCACCATCGAACGTATGCATTATTCTCTCACGGAGTATATCAAGGCCTACGTAGAGCAAAATGGTCACTAGGACGAACATTTACCGATGTGTATGCACTCATACAACACAACGGACCATTAGAGCACGGGATACCCACCGCACGAACTCGTTTTTGGGTAAAGAGCAAAAACACCATCCAATACCAAACTGCCACCTAAGGGCCAAACTTCGAATGAATATCTCAAGGAGCTAGCTCAGACTCTAACGGGAACGAGAGCAATGAACCAAGTCCAGGCAAAGTATCGATCAACGTATTACTATAACCGCAAACTGAATATAAGATGTTTCTTGGAGGGAGAAATGGTTTATGTAATTATATGATCCACATTACGAGGGCTCGTATGGAATAACAGGTATAGACTATATCAACAAAAACGTCAAATGACAAAGAGGCGACGAAATAAGATTGTCGCACGTATATAAGATCAAAAAAACGTGTATGGTGAAGGCACCACCAGAGAATGCAAACAGGATGAGGCACGCGAAGGAACTTCCTTAAACATTTAACTGCGCTTAAAATTTTCGCAGCCCTCGGACGAAGCGCGAAAATATGACAGAAGAGAGGGACTTAGAGCATATACATATGGGGAAAGCACGTAATGAGATAATGTGTAGGCAACTGAAGAGAGAAAAAGCAGTAGGTTTGGGGTACCCCACTTTTTAACCCTTTTCTCCTTGTTCATTCGCGATTGGCTATCCGTTGACTCTATACATAGGTATAGTAGTATTTCACTTCGAGTAAGTGCCGTTTTCTCATAATATTTACATCAGTCGAGTCAAAAGTTTAATTATTGTAAGTATCACAGTGGATAGCTAATATAAGCGTGAGTTTGCAAAAGTTTTGGTTAAAAAAAAATAACATGAAAACGTGTTGCGTGCCAACGTGTAAACTCAAAAGTTACGATTTAGCAGCTAAAAATATAATCTTTCACAGGTAAATACTTATGTATACTTTCTTCAGAAGTTTTAGTATTATACTTTATAGAAAAATAGAGTTGCATATGAAATATATGTTATTATATGTATAATATTTCAGTGCTGGCAAAGATGAAAAGAGAAGAGAAAAGTGGGCAAATAGTCTAGCTATTCTTTGGCAAATAAAAATGACGAACAACTCTTTTATTTGCAGTCATCATTTTGAACCAATATACTTTTATACTTGTGGGCTTCGCAAAAATGTTAGACTAGTATCATTAAAAATCACGCTTATACTAGCTGTTTACTGTGATACTTACAATAATTAAACTTTTGACTCGACTGATGTTAACATTATGAGCAGACGCCACTTACTCAGAGTGAAATACTGCTATAACTATACATAGAGTCAACAGATAGCCAATCGCGAGCGAACAAGGAGAAAAGGGTTAAAAAGTGTGGTACCCCAAACCAATTGCTTTCTCTCTCTTCAGTTGCCTACACGTTATCCCATTACGTGCTTCCTCCATATGTATATGCTCTAAGGAGAGGGATTAAATAGGTTAACGATAGGATTTTTCGTGGCCTCCAGACGCACCGCGAACTAGATATTTACGGGGAGGTACGCATGAACAAAGCATCAATAACATTAATCAATAGTAGAATTTACATAACGTAAATAGGAAAAAAAACAAAGCGAATGAGGGGCGCGTGTGCCACTCCAGTGAGGAGACGTACTCAATAGGTGTAGAATTAACTCATAGGCCAAATGTACAAATTATAGATGGTAAAGACAAATGAAAAAAAAATATATATTCATAGGCTGACGTATACTTGTAAATTCAAATAAGTTTATGCAAAGAGTACACAAGGAAAAGTTAATATAAAATTAGCAAACGGAAAAAAGTATGAAAAAATAAAAATTTTTTTCTAGTAACCCATTGACTTCATTACTATTTAAGAAAAAATCATTTTAGCAATTATTCTTTGGTAGAAAGGAGCATGGAGGAATAATGAGAAATAAATAAAGCAATCACAGGAAAAATACATTTTTTTAAGAGCCCACGTGGAGTATAAGAGATTAAACCTTCTCTTTTTCCTCCTTTGTGTCGTCCTCTATAAGAAACAATTCCACTCCTACCATCGTGATATGCTGATAACCACAACACCTGAAACGACACACATAACCGTTACGAGATATAGAATTGACTGAGATCTCCAGGACAACGAACAGCCCGTTCGTCGGACCGTCCACCTCAAACACCTGGATCACGGGTCAGATATCAAGAGGAATAATCGATCCCACCTAGCCTGTGGCAGTGCTTCCTCAGGACTTAGCCGTCGAAAACAGCCGGAAAGCCCTCGTAAGATCCTAGAACACCTCCGGGACAACAATACCACGTTACCAGCACACCCCGTTAAAATAGTGGCGTCGGTACTGGAAAGAAGACATGGAGATCTACAACAACCCGTAGGCTTGAATGGAGAAAATAAAGGGTGCTTGTAATTACATAAGCCACTACTTACACAACGACATTGTGCAATAGTGTACGCGGGCTGCTCCTGCAGAGGTGCGTCCATGAGGACAGCACACGGAGATTCTCCTGGTGCGAGAAATCATGTTGTCACATGAGCAGTGTTGAAGCTTAGCTTCGGAAACTCAGACAATGGTACGAACACCTTAGAAAGTGCACTTTCTCCAGACACCAAAAAAAAGAGAAAAATAGAAGTATTGTTGTTTAGAGGAAAAATAGTGAAAGAGCAAGGAACGAAATCAGCAAATGCGTCTACGGTGTTGAGAGTAAAAGCAAACAAGAAATATCCACGTAATCCCTATCCTAAACCTCATCATGTTAGAGAAGAAAGAGGAGGAGTAGCAGAAAAACATAGTATCAAAAAATGTAAGGATGGAAAACACTAAAAAAATATACGACACAGATCTAAATGTAAATGCGGAATGCACCACCGTAAAATGGTTTTTTTAATTTATACCTCCAAGCTCGTTTCTACCAAAATACAAGTCAAATGTAAGATAACCGATCGTCAAACTATCTGACTATACAGTCTTCTCAAATATTGTGACGTGGTAGCTGAAGCTACCACGTCACTATATACCTATATTCTGGGCGAGTCATTGGCGGCTACCGAGTCCTATGATACTGTATATATTTTACATATGTATCGTTTTACAACACATTCTGAATGTGTGTTCTCGGTGCCGCGGACTACGAGCCAGAGGAGAGAGAAGGACCGAAGACCAGAAAAGGGATTGAAAGAGTGTGTGGTATGATTGGGTGAGCATGTGTGTAAGGTAGAGAAGGAGAGAGGGGCGACGGCTCGACACACGTCAGAGAGGTGTGAGCACCGAGCGGCCGCGTCAATTCCCGAGTTTTTGGAAACCTCCAATAATTTACCGGTTTTTAGGAGTGTGAGAGATTTTTCGTATTCACGGGAGGGGCGCGCGCATCTGTTGAAGTGCACTGCCATAACGCAGGAGTACCGCGAGAGCCATCAGAGAGAGCAGAGTCAAGGAGAGTTGTAGCAGCCACGATCGAGAGAACGCGGAAAGTGGGACGAGTATCCGCGAGAGCCATCAGAGAGAGCAGAGTAGGAAATAAAAGTATTAGTGATAGCTAGGGAAGTGATAGGGCAGAGGAAGGGATTGCGGAGAGCGAGGTCAAGGTCGAGTGTAACGAGAGAGAGCAGCTGAGGCTAGGAAAAAGGGGAATTTGCGAGAGACCATCAGACAAGGGCAACGAGCAGAGAGAACGGCCGAGCCGTCACGACGAGTGAGACGAATTCCAGGTAGTCGTAACCCACAAGGATCACCAGGAGGTAAGTGTACTGTAAATAGTGCACGGGGTGGTATACGGGATAGTGTTGGGACGATCCGAGCGGGCGCGGGTGAGTGTGTGTAAGCGTGGAAAAGGGGGTGTAGTGGTGGGTAGAGGTGGTGTCAGGTTGTAGGGCACCAGGAGTAAGGTCGAGAGACAAGAGGTGTAAGTGGGATTGTGTGCGAGCGTGTGCGTGTGAGTGAGAGATTTAGGTACGGGTCATCGCCAACTGAATAAAGGTTAAGGCCGGCGAAGGACGACCAGGAGTTGCTCAACCCAGGACATCTACCTCGAGGACAGTGGAACCATATATCTATTTATACAGAGATATACAAATACTTTGATGCACAATTTCGAGAGAGACAGAGAGAGAGAGTGAAAGGAAGGACTTGTAAAGAGTAGAGAAGGGAGAATAAATAGCGCACGCGCTGTGAAAGTGATACCAGGGAGTTATTTTTTTGTAGTTGGTGCCCCGAAGTCCCCTTTTAGTTTCCTTTTCAGGAGTGTTCGGCGTTCCCGAGCCGAGCACCAGCGGCAGACCTCCCGGAGGAGAGGAATCCAGTGGAGAGGGACGAGGAGGAGTAAGTAAGCGAGTTTTGTGAGAGAATTCGGGACGGCTGTTTTCTCGGCCGAAAAATTCTCGTCACAATATGTTATGTGACTCCGCAGGCAAGATGGGGCACACAATATTATAACCGAACATTCACACACTCAATAACCGACTCATACGTGCACGTAAAGCCGATGTGAAATAAGTAATGAAAAAAAAAGAAAAATAAATAAGTAAAAAATTAAAAAAAAAACATATTTGCCATAGAAAATTGTGAAACATAAAAAAAGTACTGACATGAATGATAAATAATAAAAAAGCAACAATATTTGTTAAAAATGGAAAGCAAAATAATTAAAAGATACGATCATTATTGTATATTTCATATGTAAAGAGAGAGCCACATTCGCAGCTCAACGCTGACCAAATAAAGGGGAAATATGAGAGAAAGGATATGGGACATATAGTAATACACTTAAATAAATAGCTATCGATGGGGTACAAATAGTGTTAAGATAAATATTTACCACAGAGACTGAAACGCGGGCCCCTAGACAGGAACTAGGGTGCGCAATGTACAGCTAATAGCTTTATGTATTGCAGGGCACAATTGGAGGTACTAGAACAGCTACAGTGGTCGATAACACAAATACAAAATAACTCAGGATTAATCGAGGAAAAGATTTCCCCGTTGGTTACAACCAGTACGAATTGAAAAATCGTACAAAAAATAGACTTATAATTCCACCTCTCACTGAGACCCAAATTAAGATTGACAAACCTGCTATAGGGAATGTACAACCACCGTAAAAGAGCAACAATGCCCTGGAGGGGAACAATTCTAAAATTTATGTTCGGAACATTGGACAGTGACGATCATGAAGCATTAACAGATGCGCTCGACTTAAATATAAACAGTACACATAATATATATACATAATATATGGCCAGAGCACGAATACATCGCCATAAATAAAAAAAATCAACACATACATGGCAATAACGGCTCTCAAAGTCTTCAGCTGTAAGAAATTGCGCAAGTTATTTATCTGCGACCATACGAAACCGATAATAGTAATAAGGCAACATCATTCATGCGAAACACAGCTTATAGTACAGCACAGCATAAGCAATTGGAAAGAACGTTCGGTTAAAATCGTTTAACTGCAAGATCCGTACTGGGCCCGATTCCATGCACTAAACCTAAACCTTTGGGCTTTTACAGCAGTACAAGAGCAGCCACTGTTAATAGAGTTAAATGGCTCAAACCATAGAACAATTTCACTGAAAGGCACGGTCATTCTACAGCTTAATACAGGCTATGCTGCTCACAACACAAATGTGCGCAAAGCTGCTCCATCAAATATAGAGGAAAGGCTAAATACTTCCTACTTTGGGATGGCAAACATGAACATCAACGGAATATCAGAAGAACTAGACAGAACATTGAAAAATAAGGGGGTTTCAGATGATGACTGATTTCAAACTATTAGCACGAGGGAAAATTAAATTACTTAATAAACAAGGTATGGGACACCCTTAGGGGAGATTATTAAAAAGGCCCACGGGCTCGCAGAAATTCGACAAACACGAAAAGAAGTTACAAATTTTAAATGGCTCGTTTACCTAATGGCAGGACTGATAATCGCGGAAATAGGATTTCTTTTTCTTGTGTATAAGTGCCTTCTCCATCGGGGGGCCCTAGTAGGATTGCTCTACTACTAATATGTTATAGAATTTTCACAGGAAAACAAAGAACTCAATGTATGAGTTCTTGTATCGGGGGGCGCCGTCCGTAGGACGAGACTAAGAAAGAAATAACTTTTTTCAAAGTATGTAAAAAAAAATACAAGGTAATTGTAGCTATAATAATAACAATTATAAGAATGATAATAACAATAATAAGCATACGGACATGAGCGCCAGGAGTCGCTCGACTGTATCGGGGGGCGCAGTCCGTAGGACAAAGATAAGAAAAAAATTTTTTTTCTCTTAAATACTGATAATAAGAAACTTGTATAGAATTTTTTTTTGATAAATAAACAAATGACAAATAAGCGTATGTGAAATCGTAGAATAAATATCCATGTAAAATAACGTTATGTATGATTCCAATATAATTTCGTAGTATACGTCGTATGTGAAACAATACTTAATGTAAAATACTTTGCCTACTTCATGGAAATTTCATATATGATTGTTTTATAAGGCAAAGTGCATTCACAAACAATATTGGTATACACTTAGCATACGATGAGAGCAAACTAAATGATTGGAAGAGCAAAAATATGAATGTAAAGAGAACAGCGGTTCCCTATAATTGAATAGAAGAATGAATATATATATATAATTGCAAACAAGTATACAGACTCTATAATTATAAAGTAAAAAGTCAGCGTCGTCGAGGGTGACGATGTCGCAGCCTCGGACATGTAACCTACCATAGTATAGGTGAGACTCTACGCTCCCTCTTCTTAAATCTCGTAACAAAGGACCCTATAGGGCCAAGAGAGGAAAAGAGCAAACAAGGAGAGAGTTTTTTAGGGGAGTACACGACGAGCCTTTGAGAAAAACACACACGCTACTTTGCCTATGATTACGGGATCTTGAAAAAAGGTCTTTGAAATAACAAGTGTTGGTCATTCTCGCGACGCACCTCCTTACCAATATCTTCACTAATAGGATTTTTTCGATCGATCGACGTCAAATTCACACCTTGAGGAAAAAAAGTTGTATCTCGGCCATTTGTGATTCGATTTCGACCTTTTTTTTATTTGGGGTAGCGTGATGAAATATGAACAACTACCGTATTGCTATTGTTGATAATTTTTTAGTTAATTTATTATAAACAATTTTTTTAGGGTGGCGCTCCAAATGAGAGTTCTGATGTCGAAATAAACATTGACAATTGTTTAAACAGATCCATTTTAACAACAAAATACACAATAGCAAGCTGGAGAGCAGGATGAAGAAAATTAAACCATTTTTGTATTGTACAAAAATTGTGTTGTGGTACTTTGTTATTCGTCATTTATTTTTCAATCGTTTTGGTGTACATTTAAGTACTTAGTAGGTCTTTCTCTACCTTTCGAAATTTCCGCTGCGTTTCTGAAAAAGGGATTAAGGAAAGAGGAAGAAAAGAAGACGAAGACTAAAAAAAGGAGCACAAATTTCGCGGGATGAACACGTCTTCATTTTTATGTATTTGCCAATCTCCATGCCAAAAGACAAAAGAAATTGTTTATTTGTAATAAATTAATTAGCAATTTATCAACAATAGCAATACAGTGGTTGTTAATATTTCATCACGCTACCCCAAATGAAAAAAAAGGTCAAAATTGGATCACAAATGGCCGACATACAACTTTTTTTCCTCAAGGTGTGAATTTGATGTCGATCGATCGAAAAAATCCTATTAGTGAAGATATTGATAAGGAGGTGCGTCGCGAGAATGACCAACACTTGGTTTTTTAAAGACCTTTTTTCAAGATACCGTAATCGTAGGCAAAGTAGCGTGTGTGTTTCTCTCAAAGGCTCGTCGTGTACTCCCCCAAAAAACTCAAGTTTCAGAGCTGTTAAAAATTTTTTGACGGAGTAAAAAAATAACGAAATTTTCGATTTTTTTGGGCGTTATATGTTGATCATTTTAAATAATTATAAATCGATTTTCATAATTCTGGTAGCAAATCGTTCGTTCTAACAATACTTACAAACGGCATACCACAAAATATGGTTTTTATTGATTGACTTAAAGATATAATTAAAAAACACGACTATACAGCATTTTTTGCATAAAGTCGTTAATAAAAAAAAGGATTCCGAACAGGCGCTTTTTTAAATAAGCCTTCCTGATCACCGAATACATTAAATAATCCATGTGAGATTTAGTAAGGAATGTCATCCTGCGAATTTGCTAACTCTATCAGCCTATAGGGCTTCGTGAAATGTGAAAAATTTTCAAATTGAAAAAAAAGGACTTTCAAGACGTAAGTATACCAATGCTCTCTAAACATTATTCGGATTGTATTCCTATTGCCTGTCCCTTCAAATAAAGAGAGCCAAAAATTGTTTTTTAAATTTAAACCACGCACTCGCTCATGATCGTTTTAGTATATCCTAAGCTCTACATTATTTACTGTAGTTCGAATATAAACATAATAGTATTATCAAAAACTAAGCGAAACGTGCGATATCTCGAGTATAAGGGTCTATAGAAGGTTTATCATCTTTTATCGCAAGGTACCGAAAATCTACTCCTACAGAACCTACGTAAATTTGACAGGGCTGTAACACATGAACCTACAACTGAGTAAATTATACTCGCAAAGCACCAGGAAATCGGTAACTTGGTCGAATGGCAAGGCTTCGTACACTGAATTAGTATATTACACACCTTGTGAGCGAGGTTAAGAATGTCTTAGATTTTGCGTGAATAAACGCCCGAGGTAAAGCCGAGAAAAAAAAGCCTCATATCAGTCCTGCCATATGTGTGCAGAACCAAGTGTGCGGTTGTACATGGTTATGTATTAAGTGACAAAGAGCAGCAGAAGATTTTATTCGCTCCGAGCCGATGCAGAGACTGCGCCCTCTCTATCATATATTTGACAAAAGTTCTTGCATACAAACAGACGGTTTAGAGCATATACACATGCATATTGTTGCTTGTGATTGGCAGGTTCACTGAAAGAGACAGCAGGACCGGATCTTCGTTCTCTCTCTAGCCTATCAATTACAAGCAGCCTCATGGTATGAGACCTTTGTTTACACTGCAGAACTTTTGTCAAATATCTAATACAGAGGACGCAGCCTTTGCATCGGTTTGGAGCGAATACTGTACAAATTTGATGAATCTACCGTAAGATAAAAATGAAAGTTAAAACGAAATCATCTCTGTATTTTGCAAGCAATCAAATGTAAAACTTACACAAAACAGCTGATGCAAAAACTGCTAGAGTAATCAGTCACAAACTCTTATACAGATAAAAAATTTATTGTATAGGCTCAAAATGGATCTATATAAACCTTGTAAGTACCATCATTATACATAAAAAACTTACTGGAGAAGTTACCGCAACATAATCCATAAGTATACAAGAGTCTAGAGTGGCTATAAGATTCAAAACTATCTTTTACGTTGCTAAACTATAATTATTCATGTAACCACACATGATTGAATTATACAGGAGGATGAGAAAAAATGTATGAATAAAATTTTTATTACCTTAGCGTTCATACTGTATATTTACTCTCTAGTAAATTTAAATGTGCATAAAATCAGCCAGAAATATAACGTTATGGGTAAGTTAATCAACTGTTGTTTTTCTTATTACCTTAATATACCTCATTTCTTGTTACTGACAATTTATTGCCAGATTGATATTCAACTCTAAAATAATTGCAAAAAATAACATGAACTATAAGTATATCTAATTGACACATTTTAAAAAATACATAAAACAATCACATACATACATCTGTAAAAGAAATAGAAATACTGATAATAAGAAACTTGTATAGAATTTTTTTTTGATAAATAAACAAATNTTTTTTTTTATTTTTATGTTCAAAATAAAATGGCTGTTTGTGTTTGTTTGGGCATTTTATTTTTATTAAAACACAATACATAAATGGCAGTCTACTTGCACAAAGCTAGACTCCCGTCATACGTTAATTTACGAAAAATCAACAAATACTATAATGGTTTGACTTGAACTTTGCAAATTGCTATCAGTTCACCCCTAAAAGCTGTTTACTGTGTAGCTTCTAAGTGCTTCTCGAGACTTCAGATTATTCTTCGCAATATGAAAATTTTTATTTAAAAAATTAGTTTTTGATCCAAAAACACTAGTAACACTTATTCTTTGTATCTTTACATACTAAACATACTAAAGTATAAGAAAAAGATTATAAAAAAAAAAACCTACAGCTTGTAAATGAAATATTCCTCCAAATAGACACAACAAAATAAACGCCAACTAAACAGCCATTAAGAGGAGAAACAAAAAGAAAATAGTACTCATACCAATTGCCACTAAATTGAGCAACTGCAATACCTATGTACGTACAATGAAGAGTCGGAATACCTTTAGCATATGCAGAATATACTTATCTTACTAATATGTAAATCAAAGTCGCTAAAACCGTTGTAATCGCTAACCGCCAAAACTACTAAACCGATTTTGCTGGAATTTTGCACACTGATTCATGATACTTCCTAGATGGTTTTAGTATGGTTATTATTTTAAGAAATTTAATAACAATAACAATAAATGAGCTCAAAGTTTTGTAAAAATAAGCCAGCTTTTCACTTTAGTTCAGTAAAATCCACTAGGTGGCGTCGAGATAAAAACGAGGCTACCTTCAACAGAATTAGATAAGTATAGTTATAATACGCCGGAGCGTCTTCATAGTGATGCAGTCGTACTTCGGCAGTTCAACAAGCTGTATAGAAAATGCTGATGATAGTCTTGCAGCTGGATATCCCGGTTACGGACGACATACTTCTGTAAGGGGGAAGGAACCTAGGTGTCCATTCACCCTTAATCTTGACGAGAGCGATCAAAAAAAAATGTATTCCAACCGATAATGTCTGTGGCCTAATACCAGGAGTCGCGTCCCCAACGGCATCCCCACATTTCCCCGACTAACGATTAGCGGTTGGTTAACCGGGGACCGACCCGAAGACGAGATATTCTTTGGTCAGCGGCGTACCCCCATCACAGTCTCCGTACATCGAGACTCCCAAGGTAAGAATCAAGCTACCCGTAGCCAGCTCTTCATCATCAGCAATTATAATAAAGAATAGCCTGGAAGTTTCACCACTGGCGCTTTTTAGGGCCATTATAAGTATTTACGTTACCTACGTAACCATCAATTTCATCGGTTCTTTTTAGGGGCCACCTAAGTGTAAACTACCTTGCCAACAAATACATTTTTACTACCATTTCCGGAAGCGATTCGACGACTAGAAGACTATATTAACTAAAGACGGGCACTATTAAACCAAGTCAGCCATTCACTAGCAGACGTCACCTGCGGAGTTGTTCTTCGCAAAACTGGAAAACCCGGTGACCGACGACCCTATATTACCCTCTCGACTCTAAGCATTCAACCAGGAATCACTTATCTTCTCCAAGGTCTGCGCTGGGCAAACCTATAACAGCTATGAAAGAAAAAAAACTGGAGCCAATCTCCCCATCTAAGATCACCAAAACAACTAAATCTGCAAAAAAAAGGTGCTTCAGACACCAACGTCTTCGATGTTATACCGGAAGACGTTGGGAAAGAGCACTACAACTAGCCCCAAAGCTTCGAACTTTGTAATTTTTTTTCCGATCAGTCTAGGTTTTCAACAGCAGGCCAGAGAAGATCACCCCGAGGTATCCAGGCAATTACAATTGCTGTTAACTGCAGTCAAGAAAGAGTTAACTTAAGAAGCTCACCGGTCTTTTTTAGGGCCATCGGACGTCGAACTACCTTGCCAACAAACATATTAGAACTTAACAAAGTTGACAGAAAACAGCTTTTAGGCGTCACAAAAATTTTAAGCATGCCAAAAGTCGCAAGAGGGTGAATTGGAAGAAAAACTTCAAATGTATCTAATAAATATAATTTTACTTAGGCGTCAAGAAACTGACGCGAAAAATTTATCGAGATTGAAACAGTAGTGTCAAAATCGACAAATAAAGAGTCCATTACGTGAGAGATCAGCTTTTCATTGTACCCTCACAGCAATCTCTGAAATCTGTAAAGATCCCACTTTAGATTTTTAAATAAGTAGAAAATGTATTTGTGTTTTTGTGGCAATATAAATGTAGGGTTTAAGGTCCAGGACTTTGTTGCACTGGTAATAAAGCTGTGAGATATGAGAAAAAAAAATTATTTTTAATATAAATTTTTTGGGGGTTTAAAATCTTAACAGCTTTAAGAAATAGCTGTTTTCGCGAATTACACGGGAGAAACTGTAAATCAACGGCTTCTTATAGCCACCGATTATTTTATGGCATTAAGAACGCACGGTACTTTTAAGCATAAGTATTTTTATTAATTTTTACACCTTATTATTTGACCAAATAAACTATATGGATTCCGAAAAAATATGTTTTTAATTAGAAGATTTTTGTTCTGAGATGTGTCAGGAATATGTGTAAAATTTCTAACTGAAAACGTTTCACATTACATGTCAACACACTACGGTGGTTTATTTAGTAAGTCTCGGGCGAAGCCGAGACGGGGGGCTGCTAGTCTTGTATAATAATGGACGGCAGTAATAAGAGATGTACAGCATCTTCTGATAAAAATTTCATTAGCTTTGCAGGAAATCTCCAACAATTAGAAATTAATAGATTTGAAGAAATTAAAAACCTGTTTAAGAAATCTTGCATAGTTTTTACTCATGACGACTTGCGAAAAAAGTTTTAAAGTATAGGCAATCGTGAGTAATAAAGTGCTCGCCTTGTAGTACATTTACGTAAAACACATGTGTGGGATGTACTTGCACACGAAAATGTCTGATTGTATATACGCAAAGTAAAAAAGACACGTACTGAGGAGCACATTTTTCTCATTTATTTTAGAGATATTTGATTATTTACTATTATTATTATTATCATTATCATTATTATTATTATCATGATCATCGTCGTCGTCGTCGTGGCCACCTCATTGTTATCATCATCATTATTATTATTATATGACGTAGCATGTATGAATAGTGATTGAAAGATCATGAGAAAAACGAAGCTCGGCTCACTTTTTTATCCGATGTTATTGCGTTTTGATTTTTAATTGGCGTGTTATTCTCTAATGCCTTACGCTATGCGATGGATGTAAATTATATTCCCGTGAATTCATGGAGAAAGAATGAGAATCAATGAATTAGAAAATGGATCTATAATAAAGCGTTATTATATATTATACTAGCAGCCCCCCGTCTCGGCTTCGACCGAGACTTACTAAATAAAACACCGTAGTGTGTTGACATGTAAAGTGAAACGTTTTCAGTTAGAAATTTTACACATATTTCTGACACATCTCAGAACAAAAATCTTCTTATTAAAAACATATTTTTTCGGAATCCATATAGTTTATTTGGTCAAATAATAAGGTATAAGAATTTAAAAAAAAATTATGCTGAGAAGTACCGTGCGTTCTTAATGCCATAAAATAATTAGTGGCCAGAAGAAGCCGTTGATTTACAGTTTCTCCCGTGTAATTCGCGAAAACAGCTATTTCTTAAAGCTGTTAAGATTTTAAACCCCCAAAAAATTTATATTAAAAATAATTTTTTTTTCTCATATCTCACAGCTTTATTACCAGAGCAACAAAGTCCTGGACCTTAAACCCAACATTTTTTTTGCCACAAAAACACAAATACATTTTCTTCTTATTTAAAAATCTGAAGTGGGATCTTTAAAGATTTCACAGATTGCTGTGAGGGTACAATAAAAAGCTGATCTCTCACGTAATGGACTCTTTATTTGTCGATTTTGACGCTACTGTTTTAATCTCAATAAATTTTCTTTATCAGTTTCTTGACGCCTCAGTAAAATTGTATTTATTAGATACATTTAAAGTTTTTCTTCCAATTCACCCTCTTGCGACTTTTGGCATGCTTAAAATTTTTGTGACCCCTAAAAGCTGTTTTCTGTCAACTTTGTTAAGTTCTAATATGTTTGTTGGCAAGGTAGTTCCACGTCCGATGGCCCTAAAAAAGACCGGTGAGCTTCTTAAGTTAACTCTTTCTTGACTGCAGTTAACAGCAATTGTGATTGCCTGGATACCTCGGGGTGATCTTCTCTGGCCTGCTGTTGAAAACTTAGACTGATCGGGAAAAAAATTACAAAGTCCGAAGCTTTGGGGCTAGTTGTAGTGCTCTTTCCCAACGTCTTCCGGTATAACGTCGAAGACGTTGGTGTCTAAAGCACCTTTTTTATTTGCAGATTCAGTTGTTTTGGTGATCTTAGATAGGGAGATTGGTTAGTGATACTTGTCCAGTGGAGGCTGTCCCGTTGGTTCCAGTTTTTTTTCTTTCATAGCTGTTATAGGTTTGCCCAGCGCAGACCTTGGAGAAGATAAGTGATTCCTGGTTGAATGCTTAGAGTCGAGAGGGTAATATAGGGTCGTCGGTCACCGGGTTTTCCAGCCTTGCGAAGAACAACTCCGCAGGTGACGTCTGCTAGTGAATGGCTGACTTGGTTTAATAGTGCCCGTCTTTAGTTAATATAGTCTTCTAGTCGTCGAATCGGTTCCGGAAATGGTAGTAAAAATGTATTTGTTGGCAAGGTAGTTTACACTTAGGTGGCCCCTAAAAAGAACCGATGAAATTGATGGTTAAGTAGGGAACGTAAATACTTATAATGGCCCTAAAAAGCGCCAGAGGTGAAACTTCTAGGCTATTCTTTATTATTATTCCTGATGATGAAGAGTTGGCTATGGGTAGCTTGATTCTTACCCTGGGAGTCTCGATGTACGGAGACTGTGATGGAGGGAGGTACGCGGCTCACCAAAGAATATCTTGTCTTCGGGTCATTCCCCGGATAACCAACCGCTCAACGTTAGACGGGATTATGTGGGTAAGCGCGTTGGGGACGCGACGACCAAGAAGGTAGCCGCTGTGGCTGCCCGTGCCCGTCAGAGCTGTTTTCCCTGGCTTACATTTGTAGCCAAAAATTCTCAGACTGCACCAGGCGGGATGGTGGGACTGTCACACAACTCTGAAGGGTTGGAGCAGGATATGCTGTGGCTAGATATGTCTCCTGGTATTATGCCAGAGATGTCATCGGTTGGAATGAATTTTTTTTTTTTATCGCACTCGTCGAGATTCAGGGTGAGTGGACTCCTAGGTCCCTTCCCCCTAACAGGAGAGTGTCGTCCGTAACCGGAATATCCAGCTGCAAGACTATCATTAGCATTCTCTAAACAGCTCGTTGAACTGTCGAAGAACGACTACTTTAGTATCGAGACGCTGCGGCGTATTATAACCACACTTATTTAATTCTGTTGCAGGTAGCCTCGATTTTATGTCGACGCCACCTAGCGGATTCTACTGAACTAAAGTGAAAAGCTGGCGTATTTTAGCAAAACTTTGAGCTCATTTATAGCTATTGTTATTAAACTTTTTAAGATAAAAACTATACTAAAACCATCTAGAAAGTGTAATGAATCAGTGTGCAAAATTTCAGCAAAATCGGTTCAGTAGTTTTCGCGGTTAGCGATTACAACGGTCTTAGCGACTTTGCTTTACGTATTAGTATGATATACATATATCACTGGAGTATCAGGTAGTTAATAATGAATTATTGTACAGAGATAAATATCGTACTTCTTTTAATGATACGCTTAGTAAAACACATACTGTACGTATAGAAAATAATTATGATGTTATTGATAACGAATTTGACACTAGATTAGTTACCGAGAAAAATAGTATTAAAAGTTATTAAAATTTTCTGTCCTTGTTAGTACCCCTGTCATGCTCGAGGAAGTACTTGCAAGTAGAAGTCTCTGTTTATCGTATTTACAAAAAAGCAATGAAAAACAGCTTGAGAAGAAGTTAACATAAATAAGTAAGTCAAGGGCTATGATGTATAATTATTTATTGATATACTTATATACTACAAGACTTCATCTAGTATTCATACAGGTAGGCCTTTTTCATGGCTTTTTTTTTAAATATTTTGCGCATGTAGAAAATGATGAATTAATATTAGAACTAGTATCATTTTTGCATCATTTAAAAAAAAGTTCTACTCTGTGAACAGGATAATTTTAAAATAATAAAATTTGGCCATGATGCAAAGTTTACCCGGGGTCTTCCAATTGTGTTTATTCAAACTCCATATTAACCCGTCTTTAATAAAGAGCCAACGAAATTTGCGCATGGGCACAACTACGCACAGTAAACAGGTATCCAAAAAGAGAAAGAGAGACAGAGAAATTAATGCATCTAATCGTATGTACCTATGTGTAGGTTGGTAGTATAGATATACTCTCTGCCGTGTATTATTTTTCTCTCTTGTTTTCGTTGTTTATATGTTAATGAACAAAAAAAATATTAACATAATTTGCTTTTTTCTAATCTATGATATTCACTGATACAAATACATATTTATAAGTAAACTGTCTTTTTAATATAAAAATATAAAGTAAAGATTATTTAGAGTCAAAAAAATAAATACTTTTCCTATCTCACGCGTTCTTGAGAGGCAGGAGTGCGCTCGGTAAAAGAAATAGAATTCCCCACATACGCAACATTGCTCCGTGGCTGCCTTACGTCTCTCGGGCCCTGTTTCGCAGGTCACTCGAGCCGTAAAATAGCCCTGAAGACAAAGGCACTTATCTGACCAAAACTACTATCTTTGTCATAAATATTAAATACTACCAAGTTCAATAATATATTCTTGAATGTTTCACATCTGTCGTGGGTCCCAAGATCCACACCTGGTTTTTTTTATCAGCTATACTTCTGACGTTGCTGTCGACACTTTTAGTTGAGACTCATAAGCTAATTATTAAAGTCTTGAAGGAGAGAATATTTCGTTTGATTATTAAAAATAAAAATAGACCAAATTAATGGCTTTTTTTTTTATTTTTATGTTCAAAATAAAATGGCTGTTTGTGTTTGTTTGGGCATTTTATTTTTATTAAAACACAATACATAAATGGCAGTCTACTTGCACAAAGCTAGACTCCCGTCATACGTTAATTTACGAAAAATCAACAAATACTATAATGGTTTGACTTGAACTTTGCAAATTGCTATCAGTTCGTTAAAATATATATTATTTACATCATAGGTTTAAAACAATTATAATTGACTATTTGTGTGTTAAAATAATTTTGGAACATATATATTTTTAATCTTAGTCACAATTTTTAGTCTTGTAATACAATTAAAAGAAACAGGTGTGATGGGTCTCGGGACCCCCGACAGAAGTGAAACTTTCAACTTAAATGTTATTAAACTCGGTGTAACAGAAACTGACAAAATTAGATTACACCTAATTTCAATAGGTTTTTAAGAATAAGGTATTAAAATAGTAAAGTTTTATTATTATTACGTATTCAAGCACGCACGTGCATGAAATACGTGTGCTTATACATACTACTTGTGTTACACGTGATTCGCGCACTCTCAGTACTTCCATGTTTGCTATGATATATGTATTAAAACATGTACGAATTATTGGTCATGTACTGGAGAACGAAACAAGTATTTTTACCATACTGCCCCGAAAAAAAAGTACTTTTGTGTAGTTACACGGGAGAAAAATTCCTTTTATTTAAAATTACTGTTCGTGCATTTATTTGATATGATACCATATATGTACAATTAATTCTTGTTTAAAGCATTGTTTCCAACAAATAAAATTTTTTTTTTATTTTGGCTACCAGAAAAGTAAAATAATTCACTCTATTTGATGAGATTAAGACAAACAATAGACATATAGCTATTTTTCATTGTAAAGTTAAAATTTGTTACGTAACTCGTTTTCTATGGTTATTTATAATTAATAAATTAATATTAAAATTTTCCGTGCTTATAACTAATTTTTACTAATCTCAAATTTTTTTTTTTTTTTACCGGGTTACCGTGACAACTCTTAGGCCAAGTCGCTGGGGCCACCCACTCACCACCTATGTGTGGGAGAGTATTGCCGCACCCATTTTCCAACTCTTTTACTGATGTTATACCTAATCCACGGGCACAGTGTGAAGTATCTCCGGTGAAACACTTTGCCAGTTAAGCTGACACTCTCTGCACAAGGTGCATCGAGTTCACTCACCACTGTGTAGCCTTTTTCTGGAGAGAACTCCATTTTTCAGGACGCCCACTCCTCACCGGTTAAGCCGGCGCTTTCTGGCGAACCATCGGATTCAGGATAATTAGCATCCCCAGAGAAGCCCCGTGTTTCAGGAACCACTCCACTGGTAAGGCCGGCGATCCCTACCTGGCGCATCTGATCCGCTAATCCCTACCTCCTAACACTGTTTCGCATTTACACAGGCCCGAAAACCTGTGGGGCAAGGAAAAATCCTGGACTTACTGTGAAGGAAAATTCCACAGAAAAACCCGCACCGAAACAGCTGGGGTTACATACGAACTTTTCCCGACAAAAACAGTTTTTGAAAAAAATCTGCATTCACTGGGAATCGAACCCACAACCCCTAGATTAGCGTTATATTAGTAACAAGCACGTTTACCACTGAGCGTACGCCGCTCCTTACTAATCTCAAAATTAATAATAAGAATATAGGTTCTGGTCACGTGACAATTATTTTTATAATACATGATAAACATTCGAAAATAAATCAATTTGTAGCTAGAATATGTAGGATGTAGCTTTGTCTTTAAGAATTAACTCATTACTTTTAGAATTATTACAATTGTTTGTATGAATCCATGTAACATATATATTCTTGCACCTTAATAATTATTTTCTATACGTAAAATTATTTTTGACCTATGTGGCTTCCCTTTCGAGATATGACTGTTTTTCTAATTTTGAAGGGTTATGTTGTGCCAAAAATTTTTCGAAGATTTTGTAAATGTCTATATTAATTTCTCAAACACATAAAAAAGAGAATATTTTTTTACTAGTTCTTTTCAAGATACAGTTGAAAGTGGAAATAGTTGAGGTTATGTTTGCGCACAGTCCAACTTCTCTATACTTGTGCACCTTGATCATGTAGTTCCCCTTTAGGAGGCTCGTACAAGTTATTATTTTTAGCCAATTTTGCTTCCCTTTCAGGATACAGCGTTTTTTCGTTTTCAATGGTCAGATTGTCGTATTATACATATTTAATACTTTATAGACGTTTTTTTACATACATGTATGCATATAAACATGTATGTAATGATCGGGATATGCAACACGTTATATATGTATACAATAAACATACATATACTTTGTCGCTGGTATACGTATGTACAGCTGTTTTTCTCTTCCTTTATCTTTTCTCCATACCTATACCTCATCAGCTTGAGCAAGCGTATCGGTTTAGTTTTAGTCGTAGAGTAAAATCATACATACTACATACCTCTAGTACATGTATATACATTTTTTTAAATATTTATCATCGCCCCCTAAGGGACTCAGACATGGCTATTTTGACACTATAAAGTGTATTTAGCCATACGTTGGTTAATTAACGGTAGGTATGAAATGGTAGGAAAATCGGTAGGTTTTTAATGAAGCTTAAATTCCCTCCAGGAAAAACCTCATTTATTAATGAAAAATTTTTGTCCAGAGTGGAATTTGAACTCCGGCCATCAAGATGTATATACATATTTAGGTATAGTAGCAGCGTTGGGGAAGTGAGCGCGCGGCGTACATTCGAGAGAGAGAGAGATTTGATTTGATTTGAAAGCTAATTTATTTATGCCAAGGGCATTACACCCGAATGGCAATTTTTTGAAGTACAAAGATTTTTGATATTGATATTATCGACAGTATTAAACAAAAGTTACAGAATTTTTACAGATTTTGATTTAGTTTGAACGGCGACAATTTAACATAGCAATCTATACATATATATATATTCGTTAATTTACATTAGGTCGCACTTAATTTTAGTTTCATTTACAGTATACCCTAGATTTGAAAAAGACAAGTAATAATTAATCGTAACAAAATATTTTCAGTCTTGCCATAATGACTTAGTAAAGCTTACAATCTTAAACATAAGCGTGCTTAGTAGTCAGTCCCCCTGTTTTTCTAAATAAAAACGGTAAAGAGTCGTCTTAAAGACGTTCAGCGAATCAACCTGCCTAATACTTAGTGGAATAGTATCCCACAACCGCATAAGTCTCTGCGAAAAGGCTGATGCGTATGACCGAAGGAGATATATCATATCGAAAGTCTCGAATTTTCAACTCGACGTATCCAAGAGGGAAACCTAAGATAAATATCTGGGTATGGATGGATGGACGCGGGGTCAAAAAGCGTAGCCACAGTGGAGCCCGGGGCGAGAGGAAAAAGGGGACACGCAAGGGAACTACTGGCCAAGGTAAACATCGACGGTTGCAACTCTTTGGCCTTTTCCTTACAGGCTATGCCTCTGATTTTCATATATATATAAGGAAGACATAAGTATATGCATAGTATAAGCGATGCACCATATCCATTAGAGGCTCGAGATTTATTATTTACGCGAACGAAACTTAATATTATTCCTATCTCGTAACTTGCACTGCTTTTAATTTGTGTTTTTTCTTTTCTTTTCCATTTTTTTTTTCAATATTTTTCATTCATGCCATTACGTCAATTTTTATTTTTCGATCTCTTTCTATTGGCATCATTGCCCACCTTACATTGCATGCGAAAAAAATGTCCAATTCAATGTATTAAATACACATAGATTCTGTATAGGGGAAAGCTTAGTCCGAGTACGCGCAGGTTTTTCCGACGCTCGAGAAAATGGCGATACTAGAGATGTACGTATTAAAAAGGATTGATCAACGAAGATTTGAGACTTTCGGATTTTTACCTATCTAACGTACATCTTGCGATTGTTCAAGGTACATTACACTAAAATAAAAGACAACCGTTGAATACCTGCTGGATCACTTGTTATGATTCCCTGGCGTAGGAGTTCCTATTCAAGCAATTATGGAAAAAGTCCCAGTAAGTATTGTACTCGAGAGGTTGAGTCATGTACGTTCCGACCAGGCATCTCGGTAGCCCTCGCCTTTTTTCGTGCGGCTTCGCATACCGTCTCCCCCCATTGCCGTCCTACTGTCCCAAACGCCCGGTAGTATACCCGGTCCTCCAGTTGGAGCACAGTTCACTCTCGACTCTCTCCAGCTGAACACCGAGCAGTTCCCCGGTCTCCTTCGCTCCCATCAAAGTGCGGCAGGTAACTCACGCAGTCGAGTCGAGTTTTGTGCGTCGCTGATCGACAAGCATACCTACAAGGCTTTGGGAGAAATGGGTATCAGTTATCCAAGTGCTACCAATGACGCAGCTCTGAGCAGCTTGACCAAGAGTCCCAAAGTGCCGAACGAAAATAACATGGAAATAGACAACGTGGAGGTTGCTCCCGTGCAACGTCAGATGGATGTCGGCGAGTTGGTCGACGCGAGTAACGAAAAAATTTGGAAGTGGATCCGTAAAATACGCGCGAAAGGAGTGTCCATTGAGGAATTTTTCAAGCAGGACAAAAACGCCGATACGTGAGTACATTTTCCTCACTCAGTTATTGAACTTTATTGGGACGTTCGATCTCTTTTAAAATTAAAATTTTTCCTCAGTTTTGCATTTCGTTCAAAATCAATCGCCCCTGCGTTTGTGATTTACGAGTACCGTTAGCATTGAGCATAGTGTTCGTTTTGCTTTCAGATTCATTTTTTTTTTTTTTTTTTTTTTTTTTTTTTTTTTTTTTTTTTTTTTTTTTTTT
>NW_019379681.1:356181-375494 GCF_000648655.2 Copidosoma floridanum
CCCTACAACGCTCACGCAATTCCGCATTAAACCAGGGCGCCGGCCTACGACGCTGCCTCCTCTCCACCAGCGGCGCATGGATATCCAGAGACGACCTCAATACCTCCTGGAAGTGCCCAAGTAATGTATCCACGTCCACACCATCATCCACATCGACCCTTGCCAACCCCGACGATACCGCAGCGGAGAAATCCTCAGCCGAGAAGTGTCGAAACTCACGAATCCGTGGCAAAACCCTCACCGATGGCTCACTCAAAGCGTAATCTATGTACAAATAATCGTGACCGTTGATGTATGGAGCATCAGACGACACCACAGACCGCACCACTTCACTTGAATTTGTTACTATCACATCGATCCAAGTATCGGCCGACGGACAATGGTGCGTTGCTCCTGTAGGCGCGAGGTACATCGAATTCTCAAGAATCAACCACCAGAGAGAGAGAGAGAGAGAGAGAGAGAGAGAGAAAGAGAGAGACGGAGCAGGAGGGAGTGTGTAAGAGAGGAGATTGAGGAGAGGGCTTGGGCCGCAGAGTGGGTGGCTACGTTTTTTCGTAACGCAATTTCCCTCACGTGGCTGTTCACGGCCCAACATACAAAGTTTTACTTAAAAAAATGTATATTAAATTCGCTTTTATTTTTATAATTGTCATGAATGCACTTGACAGAATAGATACATGATTTTCGTTAAAAAAAACTTATTTAACAATTTTGAGTAAGGTTGGTTTTACTCGTATGATATAATTATATGCTCATAAATGCGTCACAACTTTAAGCACACGTGTTCCTTGCCACACGCAAGTAAGTTGCATCATATGAATTCAAGCTCCCCTATTATGCAAAGTACTTACCGCCACTGCATCTCGTGAACATTGCGTGCACCTTGTATAGAAATAACAAAAAGACACTATAGGTGCGTATAAAAAAATAAATGTGATGTTATACTGCAACTGATCGAGAGATTAATAATAAGTGTCTGATGTAACAATGCCGCGCTATTTCCGTAAGAGATTCCAATGCACACAAGAAATTATCAACGTTACGATTCAGTTTTATAAAAATACCATGACATTATGGGCTCTTGGAAATGATTGTATCAATTACTGTTTCATATAGATATTTTGAGATAACGAAAACCTACAATCCAGCCACCTCCGAACAGAGATGTTGCGATCAATGTAGCTAACACATTCCACCACCATATGGTGAGCATTAAATCACTTGAGCTAAGTAAGCGTTGATACATAAATACACCCACCCGATGAACCAGCACTTGGATTGTACTATAAGTTTGTTCGTCAAGTGACACATAAGGTGCACTTGCATTATAGAGCCTGCCGAAAGAGCTCGTGTTATGCCATTAGTCACGGTGATTATCCGTATAAGTGTAAGGTCTCTGTCCGTCATTGAATCAGATGTGCATTACAAACTTCATAAATCATTTTCTTAGCTTCACGTGAACAACCTTTGGTTTTAATGGCCTGTCAGAAAAAAATTTTCATGTATTAAAAACATGCACTTATAGATGTATAGAAAATCTCCACTAACAGAGCGTGCGAATGTAAATCCGTAAATACTCACAGTCTCCAAGGATTTAAAAGCGCGAGAAGGAAAGAAAGATTGTTTTACACGGCGTGCACATATGCGTTTAAGTGAAACGCTACCCACACGCTAGCACGATTTTTAAGAAAGTCCATATACCCTGCCCATACGTAATGCCAACGCATGTGTGAAAGTTTACCGCGAACGGTTTAGATCGTAGTGCGTGGTGGGAGAGAAAGACGCAGCAACATATCATGAGATTCATGTCGTCGTTGTTGTTGTCCTACGGAGTGCGTGGTTTATTGTAATAAGCCAGCTGGCGCTGGCGTGTGCGTCAAATCAAGGACACATGCGCCGATTCGTCGAATCGAAAGTGATGACGATTTGACGCCTCCACGATTCTCTTCACGTTGATTGTAAAATGTTGTGGGCCGCATTGGTGCGTTATTGCCAAATGTTTTTTAGATGGTTTCTCGATTTTTTGACGAGAAAAAAATTGCTTCAATGGACGGATATAAGTCATGTTATTTTTTTGTGGGGGAGTTCGAAAAATGTCGATAGTATACATGTTCTATTAAAATTCACACCTCTCTCTCTCTCTCTCTCTCTCTCTCTCTCTCTCTCTGGAAGAATTTTTTGTTACTCGATGACGCAGAGAGTATCGACGCTTTCGCAAAGGATACCCGTGTGCGTACAATGTTTTAAGTCTTTGTCAATGGAGTAGAAATTTAACTCAAACCAAACGTACGCTACGACACGTTTGAACTAGCTGTTTTGGTAGAAAGTTGGCACTCTTGAGTCCGCAGTTTCCAAATCATATGCGATTAACCGTGTACCCTAGACTGAAATGGGCATTACTAAAATTACAAAACAAATTAAAAACAGGTGAAATAATTCAGAATGTCAGCCATCGTCGATCAAACAAAATACTCAATTTAGACCGTTGACCGGTCCTTTGAGCTCAAAAGCTGCCCCTATACGTATATTCCCCTTAAAACCACAAACCCAGAGCTAATTCTCCACGCAAGCATACCCTTGGGGGCTCGATCAAGACGCAGCCGATCCGGGATGCTCGTATACGGGTCCCGTACAACTGTGCTGTACACGCAAGGCTTCAATGCTCCACAGTTCTGCTTAGACCGGCTTCTTATATCTGCGCGGCGTATCAGCAAGGCCACAGGTCTTGCACAATCCGTAACTCAGCACAACAGTGAGAATTAACTGGTACCTTTAACCCTTGACAATAAAAGCTCGAAACCAAATATTATCCTGATACTTGCGGTACATATTGTCCATAGGTTCATATACCTATCATGAAAGATGCAAGTACAAACAGTAGGTACCCATCTTGGATGTACAGTGATAATTTTATGGGTGCAGGATGGATGGGTATGCACGTTTCGTTGCTCCTCTTGCGCTTCCATACCATGAGATATTACGGTTGCTGGAGTTCTGTTGGATAAAAATAATTTTCCTTCCACCGCGCGTACCTGTGCCTTTAAATCAAAATTCCGAGTGCCTGAAGGACGCATAGGGGCAAGCTACATTAAGGTAGCTACGTTAAGTCTGAGCTCACGCGTGGGAGTGAGGGGCACGGCTTACCGGTTATCATATGTTTTACTCACAAAACGATGGTGTACTATTCGCTGTGAGGATGAAGACCAGCAGTGTCCAGCGGATTTTTCCCAAGATCTGAACGTGTTGAGAGCTAATTGTCATGCCATGATACATACGGACTTGGTGATATAAATATTTATTGAAACTAATTGAGAACTCGTGGCACTTTGCACTTTTAATATATGAAAGTTAGTGCAATAAGTTATTCATGAAAAATTTAATAATTGGCTGACAGTAACTCTAGTATGCCTTTTCTATAGTTGCAAAAAGCAAAGTGTACACTGTGTGCAGTCGTCGCCGTCATGGGCACAGCGGCTGCAATCGACAACCACACACAGAGAGACACAGGCGTATATACACATGTATATATACCCATAACCTTTTTGTGTCATCCGCATTATTGCCCTTTATATTTGTTGGTGATACACAGCACTGTGAGGTTAAAAAATTTTTTTTGGATAACTTATTACACGAACTTTTATATATAAGTGCAGAGTACCACAAGCTCTCAATTTGTTGCAATTAATACTTATGTCACCGAGTCCGTATGTATCATGGCACAACAATCTACTTACGACACGTTCAGGTCTTGGAAAAAATCCGCTAGAGCGCTGCTGGTCTTCATCCTCACAGCGAATAGTACATGCCCATATCGACGGCTCGTATGAAAAGAATCACACTGCAGATATATACGAAAACTATAACATCTAAAAGCTTCTCACGAAGTCTATCATAGTTTACGAAGTCTAGCGAAGACCAATTTACACACTCGCGCTCCACCGAAGACAATCACGCATAGCAACACTCTTACGANAAGAATTTTTTGTTACTCGATGACGCAGAGAGTATCGACGCTTTCGCAAAGGATACCCGTGTGCGTACAATGTTTTAAGTCTTTGTCAATGGAGTAGAAATTTAACTCAAACCAAACGTACGCTACGACACGTTTGAACTAGCTGTTTTGGTAGAAAGTTGGCACTCTTGAGTCCGCAGTTTCCAAATCATATGCGATTAACCGTGTACCCTAGACTGAAATGGGCATTACTAAAATTACAAAACAAATTAAAAACAGGTGAAATAATTCAGAATGTCAGCCATCGTCGATCAAACAAAATACTCAATTTAGACCGTTGACCGGTCCTTTGAGCTCAAAAGCTGCCCCTATACGTATATTCCCCTTAAAACCACAAACCCAGAGCTAATTCTCCACGCAAGCATACCCTTGGGGGCTCGATCAAGACGCAGCCGATCCGGGATGCTCGTATACGGGTCCCGTACAACTGTGCTGTACACGCAAGGCTTCAATGCTCCACAGTTCTGCTTAGACCGGCTTCTTATATCTGCGCGGCGTATCAGCAAGGCCACAGGTCTTGCACAATCCGTAACTCAGCACAACAGTGAGAATTAACTGGTACCTTTAACCCTTGACAATAAAAGCTCGAAACCAAATATTATCCTGATACTTGCGGTACATATTGTCCATAGGTTCATATACCTATCATGAAAGATGCAAGTACAAACAGTAGGTACCCATCTTGGATGTACAGTGATAATTTTATGGGTGCAGGATGGATGGGTATGCACGTTTCGTTGCTCCTCTTGCGCTTCCATACCATGAGATATTACGGTTGCTGGAGTTCTGTTGGATAAAAATAATTTTCCTTCCACCGCGCGTACCTGTGCCTTTAAATCAAAATTCCGAGTGCCTGAAGGACGCATAGGGGCAAGCTACATTAAGGTAGCTACGTTAAGTCTGAGCTCACGCGTGGGAGTGAGGGGCACGGCTTACCGGTTATCATATGTTTTACTCACAAAACGATGGTGTACTATTCGCTGTGAGGATGAAGACCAGCAGTGTCCAGCGGATTTTTCCCAAGATCTGAACGTGTTGAGAGCTAATTGTCATGCCATGATACATACGGACTTGGTGATATAAATATTTATTGAAACTAATTGAGAACTCGTGGCACTTTGCACTTTTAATATATGAAAGTTAGTGCAATAAGTTATTCATGAAAAATTTAATAATTGGCTGACAGTAACTCTAGTATGCCTTTTCTATAGTTGCAAAAAGCAAAGTGTACACTGTGTGCAGTCGTCGCCGTCATGGGCACAGCGGCTGCAATCGACAACCACACACAGAGAGACACAGGCGTATATACACATGTATATATACCCATAACCTTTTTGTGTCATCCGCATTATTGCCCTTTATATTTGTTGGTGATACACAGCACTGTGAGGTTAAAAAATTTTTTTTGGATAACTTATTACACGAACTTTTATATATAAGTGCAGAGTACCACAAGCTCTCAATTTGTTGCAATTAATACTTATGTCACCGAGTCCGTATGTATCATGGCACAACAATCTACTTACGACACGTTCAGGTCTTGGAAAAAATCCGCTAGAGCGCTGCTGGTCTTCATCCTCACAGCGAATAGTACATGCCCATATCGACGGCTCGTATGAAAAGAATCACACTGCAGATATATACGAAAACTATAACATCTAAAAGCTTCTCACGAAGTCTATCATAGTTTACGAAGTCTAGCGAAGACCAACTTACACACTCGCGCTCCACCGAAGACAATCACGCATAGCAACACTCTTACGAAAGAAAGCATAGTATGCGTAGTCGGACGAAAAATATCACAGCTAAGTACAATATGACGAAAACAATCACGGCTTACTATACACAGACGAAGAAAATCACACCTCCTAAAGTCTAACGAAAAATATCAAGACTTACTACGCTCTAACGAAAACTATCACGGATAGCAACACTCTTACGAAATATATCACAGTTCGTAGAGTTAAACAAAAAATATCACTACTAACAGCTATCCAACGAAGACCGTCATGGTATCTTTTAGTCAACCGAAAAGCTTTACAACTCGTCTAGTTGAACAAAAAATAGAGCACGTCTTACTACGCTTCAAGAAAGAAAGACATATTAATATTGAAGATATTCTTTGCCATTATTATAAATGTTATGTTAAAAGGGTACAATTAAATGTTGAACATTCCAGTTATTCCATGGGAAATCTACGAATCAACTTGCTAAATAGCACACCCCACAGGTAATCTATTTTTATAAAGAAAACGTTATTTTTACCTAATATTTAGAGGTATACTTACATAAATTTTAAAATATATACAAATATAAGCAACTAAATTAATTTATCGATGAGTAAGTATTAAGCGAGTAATTTAAAATTAAAATACAAGGTGACATTTTTTTAATTGCTGCGCATGACAATTTTTTGACAAACTAGTCGTTTTAACTACAAAAAAAAAATAAAATAAAGTTGCCTGTGCATACTTGTCTTTTATAGAAATTTTGCTAAATTAAATAACTCACATTAGAACAAAAAAATAATCTTAAAATAATTTTGAGAACCTAGTACAATAAAAATATTTTTTTTACAGAATTACTATTTCACATATCAAGCACAAGTGTATAGATTTTCAGATTTGATAATTCGCACAAAGCAAAACGTTACACAATAATAGTCAGCATATGCAATAGCAGGCGATGCGAGTTTTATATTATACCGAAGGTTTCAAATAATTTAAGTCAATCTTAATCCGTAAATGGCAATAAAACGTTAAATTTTCGTTTCATTTACTTGTTATTTAAATAGCAATTTAATTCAGGTTTAAATTAAATAGTTTTCTTTAAGAATTTCATTTTATTGTTAATTAAAATTAGTTTTAGTNTTCTTACATCAGTCAATGGTCAAACCTAGCAAACAACCAACTTATGCTACTTTATTAAAAATATATGTATTTCTTATTATTCATACTAGATTTTCGTAAATAAATTAAATGAATAACACGGGAAGACGGTCTCATATTGGCACCTGCTGATTCATCAATCGTCAAGTAATGCAGTACTTTTTTACCTTAGTGTTCGATCTCAAATTGATTTCTTGGCATAGATTTTTGCTTAAAAATGTAATATTACTTAAACAAAATCGTCTAAATATTTTTGTAAGTCACTCGTTTTTTTAACGTTATTGTCATAAAGTCTTACAATTTTGAACTTGCACTTATTCAACGGAAAATCTACGAATCAACTCTTTAAATAGAATATCCCACAGGTAATCTAGTTTCGCACAGAATACGTTACATATTTAAGACTTCAAACGATACTTAGAAAAATTATAATCTTTAATTTATTACTTTAATTGAAATTACATTGAGAACTTAGTAAAATCGTAATACTTTTCTACAGGAATACTCTTTTACGTAGAGAGAAAACGTGTATAGTTTTTGAGATTTTATATTGAGTATAAACAAATCTTGAAATCAATCTTGTGAAGATTTTTAATGACGTCGGAAAGCAAAAGACAGCTTAAATTTTCTTTTCAATAATTTGTTAAGGTTATCAATATCAATAATATATGTATTTCTATAAAACAGCCCTAAATTTTTTTTTCAAAAATTGCAAAAAAAATACATAATAGTAAAAACTTAGAGCTCATAAAAAAGTTTAATGCAGTCTATCAATATATATGATACAACTACGGTATGAACATGATATAATGCNTTTTATTAACATAAAAAAAATGGTAAGTTAAAATGGAATATTAGAAAAGCTGTTATCATTATATCTCTATACCACTTGTTTTAATGTAAAGTAAATATAAGAATTTTTACAAATTAGGGGGGTAGGAGTTTATAAGAAGCTTAAAAGATTAAGAAACTTTGTTTTGAAACTTTTTGTTTCACAAAAATCTCATAATGTTATTTTACGTCAGAAAGGTTTTGATAAAAGTACTTATTTGCTTGTGAACATCTAAATATTTCGAAGCAACTTTTTTTTAAATAATTCTTTCTTATCGAATAAATAATAAATAATTGTAATATTGTATAAAAAATATTATTTGTTATTCTTTTATACATAAAAACATACAGTATCTGTATATAATTATTATGCAGACACGAAATTTTTTTTCACATATTCTAAATTCACATTTTCATGGCTTCTTGGAAATCTTCCTTACTTTTTAACGGAATAAGACCCTTTTCAAACATTTTCTTTAAATCAGAAACCTTTTTTTCCTTCAACGGGATTTTCTTTTGATAGGCGTGTTCCAATGTATGCAAACAAATATCATTGATACTATATGTGTGTACGTGAGACGCTCGGCCAAAGCAGGGTCAAAAAAACTCGATTACTCGTCATGACTTTCTCCGTGTTTATAGCCCCCTTTTTTCCCAAGAGTCGAGCAACGGAGAGAATTTTTGGGTGATTCCTCGTCGGTAGGTTGGGTGAAAATATTGAGATAGCTTGTCAAGATAGTTATGTGCTCTGTTCAGATAGAGAAAGAGAGAGCGAGCTGTTTTGTTTTCACTTCGCGATAGAAACGAGTTTTTGAGGCGTAGATTTCAACGTGAGCTTTTTGAACGAGTAACTCCAACGTTAGTTAGAAGTTACTTGTTTTACTGGTTTAGGATACCTTTGGAGGCAGTTGGAGCAGGTTTTTTTTCAGTGCGAATCTTCAGATTGCGTGGTTTTTTATCTTTTTTCATCACTTAAAGTTCAAGACGATCTAGAGAAATCTCCTTCCATGCTGATAATAAGTGCATTGAGAGAAAAAAATCATAATTTTTACCGTGATTGTCCTTACAAAAATTACCGTGCCGACAGTAATCGTGGAACAAAGCGCCATCTTGGGACTTTTTGTCCTAACTTAGTTAATTTTTACCTTGCTGACAGTAAAAATAGTCGGGTGCCCAACCAAATTTCCCCCCACTGCTCTTATATATCGATGTATATAGATAGATTATTGCAATGTAGCATCAACTTTTCAACTCATCCATACTCAGAGATAAAATTATCAAATGATTTAAAAAAAATTACACACGTTCCTTATAGTGTCTATTAATAACAGTAGCCATTCGATAATCAAAAACATTATAATTAATGCAAAAATAATCCTAACCTAAAAACTTACAACAAACACATTCAGTCAATAAAAGTCTGTTATAAATTTTTGAAATTTAAATTTTTCTTCGTACAAAATTGTTCAATTAGGTCTCAAGAATAGGTGCATTAATTTTCAGGTTATAATATTGAACAAAAAACATTTAAGGAGCTATTTTGCTGAAGACGTAAACAACAGAGTCAGTGTATTTTATTAAATAGCTCCCTAACTGTTTTCGTTTAATATGATGACCTAAAAATTTGAAAACCTTTTCCTGAAATCCGAGTGAAAAATGTCTACAAAGAAAAATGTAAATTTCGATAATTGATAACAGACTTTTTTTGACTGAATGTGTTTATTGCAAGTTTTTAGGTTAGGATTATTTTTGCATTGATGATAATGTTTTTGATTATCGTATGGATACTGTTATTACATAGACACTATAAGGAACGTGTGTAATTTTTTTCAAATCATTTGATGATTTTATCTCTGAGTACGGACGAGTTGAACAATTGATGCTACATTGCAATAATCTATCTATATACATCTGTGTATAAGAGCAGTGGGCCGAAATTTTGTTGGGCACCTGACGATTTTTACTGTTTAGCACGGTAAAAATTGACTAAGTTAGGTCAAAAAGTCTCAAGATGTCGCTTTGTCCCACGATTACCGTCTGCACAGTAATTTTTGTAGGGACAATTACGGTAAAAATTATGGTTTTTTTCTCTCAGTGTGTTAGACTATAACTGTTTATGAAAAAGTCCATATTGTGTTTGAACCTCGATCCATTTTCATGTTTATAGTTGGAGAAGAAACATCTCAAGGAAAATATTCCAAGCTTATCTCTCGTAGTTCGAGCATTTCGTAGGAAAATGGGAAAAGTATTTTTCATTATTTCTTTACGGGCTTTTAAAATTTTTTACTTATAGCATATTGGGCGATGGATTTTATTATTTAAATCGATTGGAATTTAGTAAATGATGACGAAGGATTTTGAGATACTAAAATACTCTTCGTGTGAGAGGCAATGTTCAAACGTAAAACTCTTAAAAGTGGAATATATTCAGCTCAAGCGTTGACCTACGATGGTAAAAATATTGAATAAACTCTTCTAAAGTACTGTAACATTTTAATTCTTTTAGGCCAGTATACGGCCCAAAACTACTAATGACACGGTATTAGAATTTTTTCTTACATCAGTCAATGGTCAAACCTAGCAAACAACCAACTTATGCTACTTTATTAAAAATATATGTATTTCTTATTATTCATACTAGATTTTCGTAAATAAATTAAATGAAAATGCTAACGAAAGCGTAGTATCCATGGACAATAATAACAACTATAATAATAACAGTAATAATAATAGTAATAACAATACTGATAAGAAAAAAAGTTGGCATTTAAACGATGAACGGTTTTTATTAAAAAACTTTTAAGATCTACTAAATTAGCTTATAAATAAAGATTTCACAAACAGATTTATTAATAGCATTAAGTTGGTAGGGTTAACTTCATTAAAGATTATTTGCATCCAAATGGACCGCGTTTGTGATTTATTGATTAATTACATCGAGTCAGGATATCAATAAATCAATTTAAAAAATATACCCCACGTGGCTTTAATAAAAACTCCGAAAAAAATAAGTAAATAAATACGATCTCCTCCATCAACATATTTCTTCCGAGATCAAAAAACATACATCAAAAATCCCTGTAGTCTCTGCTCCTCAGATCTCAAGGATGACACTGTATACATTCTACCCGAGTTTTCTTCCCGTATGATAATATGAATAAGTATAGTATGAATTTACTCTGGTCAGCCATTCACGCGAGTTTGTCAGCTGTGTTGGTCTCATCATCGTGAGTATCGCGACTACGTCTAATGTTGGGTGAATCAAAAAGGGGGCCAATGCACGGTATATAGGTATCCCTAGATATTGAGCCAACTTCCTCTGTTCTTTGTTCCTGCTGCTATGGCAGAAAAGACATATTTACGAATAAGTAAAAAAGAAGAGATGAATGACGACAAATAAAGACAAACTTTGTTGGCACAATCACTCAGTGGTTATTACACCCCAAGTACCTACATTGGTTCACGGGGGTATTGGAAATCAATTTCTTCTTTCGAACTCGATCTGTTGCAAAAATTCTACATACTGTACACATGTTTATACATGTTTTAGGCGGTAGAAGTACTGTAGTAGTCGCATTAAAAAAATAAGTATCTGCTTTATGAATCTGATGTGTATGAAAAAAAAAACCATAATATGTTCACGAAAATGTACGTACGGGCGTATATTCGTGCACATATGCAGTAAACGATGGTACATTAGCTCAGCGATGAAAATTGTAATAATCAACATTATTAAAAAAGAACGAAAACTAATTACTTACGATGAAAGTGTACGAACACCGCATTTTCGATTAAACACATCTTTATTTACTAACGCTTGCTTGTATAAGAATGTATACCTATCGATGTAATACGCCAGTCAATAACTCCTATTAATCGATCGATCGTGGTATTATATTATCTCAGTTATATAGTCGTACGGTCACGTCTCGCATCCTTGGCCACTGTCATGATAGATACATGTCGAATAAAATTATCTCATCCACCAAACCGAATCGAGTGCGCTTTAACAACAGTCGCAATATATATATATTTTTTTTTTCAATATTGTAGTGCTTTACGTTTGGCTCTCTTGTAGAGGCACTACTTAGGGCACTTAGCCTTGAGATTAGGAAGGAATTGAGATGGGATTGGAAGGAGCGGGGGACCTAACAAACTGCTCCGAATTTGCCCATGACAATTGTCATGTGGACCAGGAAAACCCTGGAAAATCTCCCGTAGGAAAAACCTGATCCGGAACTGCCCAGTGTATCTGCCTCGTTTCTAACATGGTGCCTAAGCTGCAGACTTAGTTTATATATATCGTTCGAGTGGCGCTGATGTTCATGTGCAAGCGTAGCGTATTGTAAGAACAAGAATGATTGTAACAATAATAATAATAGTGATGAATAGAACGTTAAGTCAAATGCCTAACCAAATTATCCCATTTGTCTGTACCCGTAAGAATCTCGCTTTTGTACGACCCTACTTTTTTACCGTCCTAATCATAAGCAGTATAAAAAAATGCGTGTGGTTTCTTTCGATCTTTCGATGATGCTCACAGAATCTGAAAAAATATCGCTCTTTCGAAGCCCATAATCGACAATTACTGTCCTCAGAAAGACATTGACACGATTAAGGTTTTGATTCGTCATCTTGAGTAAAACTCGTGGGCGTAATGCATGTAGTAACTGTATATTATAGCCACACAGCTTTAAAGATCTACCAGTCTCGAGTGACACAGATTTTAGCCACCCACACGTCGATGTCTTCTATACATCGATGTGAATCTTTGCATTGTCAATATGCACATAAATATGCATGCGTGTAATGTGACTGCATATGTTCTACAATTTCTTGAGAAATATAGAGATAGACAGAAAGAGAGAAAGAGAGAGTTATGTTAATGAATACTCGTAAAAAACCAATGCGACACCAAATGACAAGACAGTCGTATGGAAATAAATGATAGTAAAGAGAAATCGTGGCTACATTAAGCAAGTTAAACGATTCGATTGAGATCGCTCGCTATCTGTGAAGCAATAAACACTGAGACCTAACTTAGTTAATTTTTACCGTGCTGAAAAGTAAAATTCGTCAGGTGCCCAACAAAATTTCGGCCCACTGCTCTTATATACAGATGTATACAGATAGATTATTGCAATGTAGCATCAATTGTTCAACTCGTCCATACTCAGAGATAAAATTATCAAATGATTTTTAAAAAATTACACACGTTCCTTATAGTGTCTATGTAATAACAGTATCTATCCGATAATCAAAAACATTATCATTAATGCAAAAATAATCCCAACCTAAAAACTTGCAATAAACACATTCAGTCAAAAAAAGTCTGTTATCAATTATCGAAATTTACATTTTTCTTTGTACGACATTTTTCACTCAGATTTCAGGAAAAGGTTTTCAAATTTTTAGGTCATCATATTAAACAAAAACAGTTATGGAGCTATTTAGTAGAATACACTGGAGTCAGTACAGAGTTGTTGTTTACGTCTTGAGCAAAATAGCTCCTTAAATGTTTTTTGTTCAATGTTATAACCTGAAAATTGATACACGTATTCTTGAGACCTAATTGAACAATTTTGTACGAAGAAAAATGTAAATTTCGAAAATTTATAACAGACTTTTTTTGACTGAATGTGTATGTTTGCATGTTTTTAGGTTAGAATTTTATTTTATTTTTATTATTAAATAATTTTTTTATTGATGATAATGTTTTTGATTATCAGATGGATACTATTGTTACATAGACACTGTGAGGAACGTGTGTAATTTTCTCAAATCATTTAATGCTCTGAGTACGAACGAGTTGAACAATTGATGGTACATTACAATAATCTATCTATATACATCTATATATAAGAGCTGTGGGGAAAATTTTGATGGGCAGGGGAAAAATTGCCTATGTTAGGTCAAAAAGTTCCGAGATGTTGCTTTGTCCCACGATTACCGTCTGCACAGTAATTTTTGTGAGGACAACCACAGTAAAAATTATGGTTTTTTTCTTTGAGTGAACATACTTACATTCTGTTTTGTTTTTTCATTCATCGTGGCACGCACGTCCTGCTCATCATTTTCTACTTAGGAGCTCTAATCATGGCTGGCAGACATCAGATTTTTATCTCCGTTTGTTTACAGTTGGGAGATACGCGCTTCTGATTATGCTTGGATTGTAAGACAATATATCATTTAATGCGGCTCTATAGTTGAAAAGGAGATGGATGTGTTGAATTAGTTTAATGTTTATAAACATCATTATGTTGGTGAATGTACTGTATATTCAAGCGACCAGTGCTCCATAGAAATTTGCAGTGAAAAGTTGTATAAAGATAATACTTATAATTATAATGAATGTTTGCATCCATTGCACGATCAGAGTAGTAGTCCAAGCTCACTGTCGTTGAATGATTTTGAAAACGTCTTGAAAACTAATTTTTGTTCTTACGGGGGAATACATATGTCAAGATTCTGTATAAAATTACAAAAACTTTATAAAAATTGTCCTAGCAGAGAATAAACTAATTGTTGGTAACGAATATTAAATAAAAACAGGTAGTTAAAAGGATTGGACAAAAGTCTAGAACGTAAACCATAAAAAATTTTAAATCGTCGTTTGAAACAAAAGTCAAGATTTTACTAAAACCTGCACAGAAATATCTTGAAATCCGGAATAAAAAAGGATACAAAATTTAATTTCCGTAAAAAATTCAATATGCTGTATAGTCTGACCAAATTGACTCATCTTATGACCCACCCCGAACGTATTTTATAAGCTCGGACGTGGGAGTTCCAAAGTTAATTAAAAAAACAAGACATGACAGATCCAAGTGTTTTTTTTCGAAATAGCGAGTCACTCGGTCGAACGCAAACACAAATTTAAATAATGCGCTCTACGCATTCGACCATCGAAGACCAGCAGGATCTCAAAGGAGGATTTTTTCTTTCGTTTTAGCAGTGTCTCTTTTTTTCAACTTAACTGTTCCAAGTTTCACTCCTTTTGCGAAAAGTGCTTATTCATTCTTTCATTCAAGCAACAATAAAAGGTAGACAGAGGAAAGTCCAATAAATTTTCTCCCAATAGTCACAGCTCCTGGGTGTATTGTGGTATTTTACGCACACTAGATCCTATATAAGTCAGTATGAATAAGAGAGTAAAAGTTAGTTCGATATGATCAAAGATAGATAAGTAGACTGGGTTACAGCGAAGAAGAGAAAAGGGGGTGTAGTGAAAGGAAAAAAGTGCACCAGCCATTTAAATCGTGATGGGCTCATCCAAGAGTCTCGTCAGGCTCTCGACTGTATTAGTATGCATTTCACGGTATTCGGATGGTCGTTTAATCGGCTGGGCAAGAATGTCGCGCCGCTATTGCTGGCGTTGTTAGCGAATGTGCGCCTCCCTATCATTTACAAGTCAAGTGAAAGAGAAGAAGAAACAAAGGGAGGACGACTTCTTTTACCCATGTCATATACATCCGGCTTACGAATCAACACGTAAGCGCATACGTGAGAGTTGGTTCTTGTCTGAGAAACCTTCATAATATCGAGGAAGGAGAGGGCGGGTTGGCAATTTGCTGAGATTTTGGCACTGCAAATTCGTGGTATTAAGCGACAAGTAGCGCTGCCCTGATGGTTGGAATCTGAACCAATTCTACTACTAAGTACGTAGTTCAGTGTTCACACGGTATTGGTGGCGAAGAGTAGTAAACAAAAGCACCAACTTTCTTCGTTTTAAAATAAGTAAGCAACAGTCCTAACGTTTTTCTTGTAGTGTGTCTGGTTGCGATAATAATTTAATTGTTAATGAAATCATTTTTCATAGTATACCGAATAATACTAGGATTCGAATGCAATGAATTAGGGCGTGTAACATAACCAAAAAAGACACGACTTGAACATTTATTTTCAGTGAACATTTAAGGAAAGACAACCACTTTCAAACTAATTTGATTATAATATACGATGTATAGTACGTGAAAATTAATGATCTTTGGTGTCAGATGTTGTTTACAATTCATAACCTTTATACCTCAACAAACGTATTAAGACACCTACAATATGCTTACAGCTTCCTCCAGAGCTAGTTGGGCAAGAAAAGCTATAATATAATTATTTTCTCTGAGAGCCTATAGGGCTTTTTTTAGTCTCCAGCTCCTGAATAGTTTTTCAAACAAATTATTCGATTTCAAACATAAAGAGATCACGTTTGTTTGGTATGACGTTTTTGATTTTATGGTGCACTAAAAGATATTTGCTACATTTTGTCCGTCAACGTTTTTCCGGGATTCTTCACTTACATAATTAAATAAATCCAATAAAGTTATTCATAAAACACCTAACTCATATTTTGATTATATTTGGCCGTTTACAGTTGAAATTACATACTTAGTAGTATAATTGGTTCAGCTTTTAACCATCAGGATGGCGCTAATTATCACTTGACACCACAAATACTTCCACTGGGATTGAGTGACGGATAATATTAGCATGAGACGATGGTAGAGGTTGATTTGGCGTTTTTCGTTTGTTCTAATGACACTTTAAAATTTTGTCTGCAACGCGAACGAGCCCTTGGCTGAAGCATATGTTTTTGAATTTGTCCCGAAACATTTATTCATTTCCTAGCCACTAGAAAATCTTGGTGTCAAATCAATGCGTACTGTTTTTAATTTAAATCTTTTAAAAACATTTTATTTTGATTTGAGTTTTCATAAAATATTACGTACATTTATACCAAGAAAAGGCATTTGCAACTTTGAAAGTTACAATTTGAATAAAAATTAATATTGTAAAATTTTATTAAAACGACGTAACTGATTGTCTGCTTACAATCACAGTAGGAAACGATCGTAAACAATGTGTGTAAGACTACTCATCCCGTATATGTATATACATCCCAAAAAATGATCAAAGCGACTTTGTAATATCAATCTTTAGTAAAAAAAACTTACGTAACTTGTCCACATAAAGCTATTATCAGAGCAGTAGCATACAGTTCTTCTAGCAACGATATTTATTTTAATTATCAGGCTTGCAACATTCGGAAAAAATCTCATACTTATTTTCGGATTTGGCGTAAAACAAATTTTTAGAAAAAAATTAGTGTGTTTCCAGTTGGCACTATGCTGTATGTTATGTGGTACGTATGTATTCAAACACGTTGGTTAAAAACCTTGACAATCATACAACCAGTTTCAAGACTGAAGGACTGCAAGAAAATATTAGTTTCTTACATGCAACGTTTCAAGTTGTAATTTAAAGTCTATGAACAGTCGAGAAAAATTGTAGGTCTCAAAAAGAAAACTTTTTACCCTTTTTAATGAACTTCAAAAATAATTTTTATGTGGTGACTGTGGAAAAAGTGATTTGAGGAAAACATGAATTTTTTTACCTACCATTTGAAACACAAAAATTAACAAAAACTAGTAATTAAGAACCATTGAAAAACATTTTAAAAATCGGTATGTTTGCTAATTTCGACAGTTTACTTTAGGTGCATGCGTAAATGAGAAAAGTAGAAGATTTCATCGAAATAAAATTTTTTTGTACAAAATAAAATCCTGATAGCCTTGAAAGCAAAAAAAAAATAATAATAATAAAAGAGATATTTTTTTCCTGTTATAAAACAAAATCAACAAACTCTTTTACTTGCCCTGGCTGAAAAACAACTATAATAATTCTACAAAAAAAAGATAAAAAATAAGTAACAATCAGGAATCACTTAAAAGAAATGTGGGAGGAATGAAATAAATTTCCAAAACATTAATATTAGAATGAAATTCACTATACTTTCCCTCATTATAATCTTATCAGCTGAACCGTACGTGCAAAAATCTAGCTTTTTTTATAAATTTAGCAACTTGTCCTCAACTTAATAAGGTACTAAAATATCACCAATATTTTCTTACTCTTATGAATAAAAACATAAGACGAGTTGGAAAGAAAGCAAAATGTACATACATCTAAAAATAATTTTACAGTGGTCAAAAAAGGACTGGATTCGAAGCTTCCTCTCAGCACAACTTCAGGTTCGAATATCGAAAAGTGAAAGTAACTAGTGCACTAAAAGTGTACGTGTACACACACGTGAACGTGGGTGAGAGATCGGTATGGCCCACTTACCGATTTTTGAGCCACACTGTTACAGTATACCGATCCGGTCGTTTAACCGACCATCACTCGTGAACGTGGGTGAGAGATCGGTATGGCCCACTTACCGATTTTTGAGCCACACTGTTACAGTATACCCATCCGGTCGTTTAACCGGTCATCACTCTCTTTCTCTCTTGCAACTCTCGAATCACCGATAACTCAAAGATATTGCTCAATTCTTGTTTTCTCTGAAAAATGAGCAGGAATATGGTTCAACGGATATACGGGTCATTAAAACGGCATATTTCATGTCCCAGTCGACTACAATGTTGTTTAAAGAAATATCGACCTGGAAACTTTTTAAATTATTTAAGGGATGTTTACTGCTAAAGGTACAACAGAATTCAAATCATAAGAGTATTCCTTTAGTTTGAGATGCAAAAAGAGACTAAATTAGCGTTACGAGCCCATGTCTCATTCGAAAACTTGCAGTTTTGACGACGCCTGGAATCAAAACACAGAGTTTTTAAATTTTTTACTCTTTAAGATCTTAAAGTATTTAAGAAACAAACGCACGCAATTGAATTTAGGCATTCTTATTAGGGCGTTTTGTATTCTACAAAAGTCGAGGATGTTGCAGGAATTTTTTCCAATTTTACCGTTATAATAAGCCAGTACTACAGGCTCTTGAATTTGAAGATTCTGTCTTCCCAAAATAAATACTAAGAGCCCGTAACGCTAAGGAATGTCATGTAACTTTTTGACGCGATTGGTTATCGATTTGGAAGATAGTTTGTTGAAATATAGCTGTTTTGTATATGATATAAGTGCAAGGGCAAAGTTTAGTTGACGTATTTATAAAAGCCCGTAACGCCCTTTTTTCAGCTAAGAGCCCGTCACACTATCCCGTAACCATACAAAACGCATTATATTTTTGTTTAATGTTGGATTATTGACTCAGATGGTGACTTGTATAAGTGTTTAAAATAAGTACATAATATAAATGTGAGAATAAAATCGAATTTTTATTTATAGCGCCGTTATCTTAGTTATAATACGATTTTATAATAGCCCGTAACGCTTTTTTTGTTGAACGAATCGCATTATATCTTTGTGCAGTGTTTTACTAGTGATTCGGATAGTATAGTATAGTATAATAGGTACTCGGTACATCGTACAAGTGCAAGTATATAGATTTACATAAGGATACATTAAATTTTCACTGTGAGTAGTATAATCATGATCTTAAGATGACTTTTCCAACCCCTAACGCTACTATTTTTGAAAAATACAATAAAGTGCAGATGCAGCAGGGCCCAAAAAAATTTTAGCTTATTTTGGTCACGGACAGTACAAAAAATTTTTAGAAAGTTTAAAAACCCGTTTTAAGAGTTTGTCCATTATGGCCCTTGAAATATGCCGTTTTCAGTAGAATGACCCTCGTAATTGTACACGTACCAATATATATATATACAATCACAGTAGGAAACGAT
>NW_019379681.1:375667-400798 GCF_000648655.2 Copidosoma floridanum
AAGGTATTGAAATTTTCTCAGTATTCGATTTGAATTCGATAGATCGCCAGAATGCACAGAGCCTTATAAAAAATATTTTAATAAATTTAAAAAAAAAGTGATTAAGATGGAATTGACAAAATAAATTAGTGATTTGAGTCTATATTTATTATGTTGTACTACAAGATTGGAAAAAATAAAAAACCTGGATTACGACTGTGATAACACAACATATATACGTGCATACGCATGCTTGCACTTGTGTGAAACTTGTGAAACAGAAGTACTGCTTACATTTATAGATTTGTCATGACAGTGTTTAATAAACATAAACTTTGACACGTTTACATTACATTTTCATGGATTACTTGTGTCCTTTAAGCTTTTTAAAAGCGTAAGCTATATATATGTTACCGGCAAATTATGAAATTCAGGCATTCTATAGAATGCCGGGCTGTTTTAGGCAAAGTATGAAATACTAGATTCTTTCAACACTTTGCCTAGGCATTCTATGAAACGCCTAGGCATTCAATAGAATGCCTAAGAGGTATCCGGCAAAGTAATCATTAAGGATAATCTGTTAATAGTAAATTTATTTGAGGCTCGGAATTTGCATTTGCATCGAAAAAATGCATTTATTCTAATTACAAAACTATTTACAGACGATCTATTTAAATTAATATGGTTAAAAAAAACTTATTTGTTACAACACGATAAACTCTTATGACATCGCGAATTACACAGTCTGTTATTTTTAAAACATATACATTTTTTTGTCGTACACCGCGATTTGCAAGAAGACTTTTATTTTTCATAAACTGAACGAATTTTAGTCCAGTACTCCATCGAGTACATTTATTCTCTTGCATCCAAGTCGTTAAGATATTTTGTATATCTTGATTGGCGCGCTCGACACTTCCTTAGCTCTGACTATGTCGGGGCTTACCGTGAATAATATTTAAGCCAGGCCATACGACCTATAACAATAACAATAACATAATGACAATCGTACAACATAATAGGAAGAAGTGTTTATTTTTGTACTATCTTTATTTACATTTAGTTCATCAATAATTTTGTTTACGAATTCGCGTTTGTTGTCGCTTTGCAGAATACAGGGAGCTCCAAAGAGAAGGAATATATCTAAAACCTGTGATGCAACCTCCTCGGCCGTTTTCGTTTTAAGTGCACGTAAAACAACAAATTTCGTCATGTGGTCTTGATAGACGAAAATAAACTTACATTCGCCGTCAGGCTGAGACTGAAAATCAATCAAATCTATTTGGCATCTGGAGTTAAAATGGTGTGAAATTATTGGTTTCACCACAATTCCCTTCTTGATTCCCTTTTTTTTCTGTTGACATGGTTCACACAAATTCAAAAATAATTCAATTTGATTACGTGTTATGTTCTTATACTTTTTACTTATTTCATAGATCATTTGATCTCGTCCGCCGTGTCCGATTGACGAATGACCATCATACAGTACGTCAAATAAATCTTCCATGGCACAATAATACTTAATATCAGCATTCGCTTCACTAATTGGCAAAATTAACTTTTCGCGTCCTTCAACGTTTAGAACATCGTAGTGTTGCAGCAACCAATAATGTCGTGAAAATTTACCAGTCTCTTTGCACTTTTCTTCTTTAACTTCTTTTATTAGATCTAAGATTTTCACATTACTTAGTATAACGGAATTCGATTTGCTGTCTACTGATTTCAGTTTATTCTCAAAACGCTGCCTCATGATTTCTTTCGCTTCCTGAGCCATTTCTAAGCCAGTCCTCAAACTACGACCGTGTACGTCAAAAGTAAACAGCAAACTGAGAAGTAATTTGCTAATCAACGAGTATTTGTTGATAATTTCATACTTTGCCGGGTATCTCTTAGGCATTCTATATAGAATGCCTAGGCAAAGTGTGAAATATAGACTTATTTTATACTTTACCTAACTCTGTTAGGCATTCTATAGAATGCCTGATTATACACTTTGCCGGTAACATATACACATATATTTCTTCTCTTACTTTGATATAAAAATTATTTTTTAACAAAGTAAAAACAACTACGTTGAATAAAAAATTTTAATATAATCTGGTTTCAGTGTGTAGCATAGTAATTTTTATAATATGGTGAGTATACCTCAGCTGTCCTACACAATATATAAATTTTTATTATAGTTGTAACACTTTTTCGAACATCACTTTTCTCAGCGTCAGAGGAAAAAGTTTTGAATACGGATTTAAATGAGGGAGACACCCTTTTTCCGCCATTTACATGTTAAAATTATATCTATATATGTGATAGCTATAGATATAATTTTAATACGTAAATCGCAGAAAAAAGGTTTCACCTTCACTAAAACCCACTTTCAAAAGTTTTTCCTTAGTACATGACACTACGAATAAAATTAGCCCTGTATCTTAGATGAACCTCAAAATAATTTTTTTTATTAAAAGGGGGAGGGACAGAAACAGGCTATTTTTTGTGGACTCACTCATATACATACGGTGATTAACCGCACGTCCGTACATATATATGTATGTTTCATCCGCCTCCTCTTGGATCGATCGTCCTATTGCACATGGGTATACTTAAAATACGCAACGGTGCACTGGCGACAGAGGCGCGGTCGTCTGCGTTGCCGATTATAGGCATTCGTCCCCAAACTCCTTTACCTACACGTATTATCTATATATACCTTTGCTTCGCGATTGACTCTCACATGGTTTGTACATGTACGTTGTATGTATCTATATATACAACTGTAGCTTTTCCTTGCTGTGTGCCTCTCTCCTCTCAGTTTTGAGAGCGAATGTAACGTCGTTGGATACATATACCTACAACTCTACTTATATGTGAAGATAAGGCAACGTTTACTGTTGCACATCCCTGTTTATATAGCTGCAGCTTCTGCATCGCCCGTGAGATTTCTCTTTTCTTGGGTGCTCCTGATTGCCCCGCAAGTATTAAGGTACATGATCTCTTCAACATCTCTCTCTCTCTCTCTCTCTCTCTCTCTCTTTCTTTTAAAAGCAACTTCAACAGCAACAGCTCGTAACAGTAGGTAGTGGTGAGTTATTTTCTTTTATTTACTTTTTTTTTTTCGCTGCTGGGTGCCGTTTGCGGTACACTCGATTTCCTCTAGAAAGCGCACGGAGACCTTTGTCCCCCTCAACCCCCCTCCCCAACACTATCCTGTTTAATTCACATTGTGTAATGCGCCAAAGGTCGCTAATGACATTTAATTCTCGCTTTATCTGCTAGCGTTTGGTGGTCCATTGATAGAAAGTTTTCTCGATATATAAATTTTACATTGGATTCAGCGACTATCCAATTACATTAGGAAGCAAGAGTGAGAACGCTACCGCAATTGGGTGAGGAAAGCGAGAGAAAATCCGATTGTTTTGAAAAATCAAAAAATCGTAGAGTGCTAGCTGTTGGAACGAGACGAAACAATTAACTTGGACCGAAATCTTCTGAGAAAAGTGGCTACAACAACGGCATTTCGAGCGACAATTTTCGCTTTGGAATTCGTCAACTTTACTCCCTCCCTGCCGTTAATTCAGGCAGGAGGAGAGGAGTGCGAGAAAACGGTCGAAAAATCAAAAACCATCTTCTTTAGAGCTAACAGAGAAGGTGTATTGGTAAGTAAACACGTGTGATACGTGCTTGAGTAGGTAAGTGAAAAATTCCTCAGCCGCAGATAGTCGCAGTCATCATTTCTATACATTCGGGAAGAGTAGGCTCGAGGAAGAAAGGAAGAAAGAATCACAGTAACGATGACTCGTTTCAAGTACGAGCGAATTTTCATACTTGTAACATACATGTATTGCACACAACTACGTATGCGTGCACTGCAGGCTTTTCCCGATCGGAAATCGTACCGTGACCGTAACGGGGGCCTAGCTAGGCGTAATGCTCTACTAGCTAGGCCTCCGTTACAGCCAAGGTACGATTTCCGATCGGGTTTTCTTTGTATTCCAATTTTTAAATAGCGCCACCTGTATGAGAAAAGACGAAGTACTACCTATCGTAATTTACTAGGTGCTTATTGCCTTTTTCAAGGATATTTTTTTTCACGTTATGGTATCTTTGACTAATAAAATCGGTTGTCAATTATTTCTGTTAAAAAACCGTAGGAAAATATGTACTTTGTAAATAAGTATTGACTTTCTTTACCATTGGTAGCAATGCGAATACCCTGCATCTCAACCTCCTGCGTCAACACATATACTTCATAAATAAGTGTATGTAGCTACATATTCACTGTGCAAATGCAGGGACAGAGGGCCTTAGGCACCATTGCATCCTTCTCCTCCTTCTTGCATACCAAGCAGCAAGAGCAAGTGAAGCATACCCTTCCAGTTTTCCCTCCTTTTTTCCTGATACATACTCCGACTACTCCAATTTCTCATCTTGCTTCCTCTGCAGTAGCACTAGCAGCTGTGCAACACTCGCATTGCCTCGCTCGCTTGGCTATTACGTACTGTTTTCTTTTTTTCCCTCTCTTTGGTTTCTCTCTCTCTCACACACACACACATACTAACTCACTTTGTGTAGTATAGCGCTTACTGCAGCAGTAAGTACACCGTGCATCGGAGCCACGGGTAGAGTATAAGAGTAGCTGTGCCCCCATGGCATATTCGCTACGTGCACAATTTTGAAGCAGCGCCAATCAAGGAAAAACGAGCACTATTGGCCTCGCATAGCAGGAGGCAATATTCGCGATACATGCTACATATACAACGTTTGTTTTCGTTTTCGAAGTCAGAGCTTCTGCATCTTTGGAGGTTACACCAGCTAGTAGCTCTAAAAGGTACACAGTATAAGATATATTTCATTGCATTTTAATCAAGATGTTTCAATAAACATGCATAAATAAAATGTGTATTTATTACTCATAATTTTAGTAAAAATGCAATCCTTAGAAATATTGTAGATGTATAAAAACACAATTTTTTTATGTTAGTAATGCTTAGCAGTCTGCTAGCAGAAGACAAATATATCGTTTAGTTTCACATATTATCACAGGTATTGCTGCGATCGCTTTTTCAGATTGTGCGCGTAGCGAATGGGCTCTCTCCCTCTCTGTACAGTGAGCTCTGCAGGAGGAGACCAAGAGAGTGCTTACCTCGACCAGCTAGCTACGAAGTCAAGGACCGTTCTCAAGGAGGTTGCGGACCAAAGCACGTATACCTATCTATATCCTTAGTATTTACTACACAGTACCTGATGCTATATACGGAGGAGGAGGAGGAGGAGGAAGAGAAGGAAGAGAAGAAAATCTACCTGTAGCGAGTGAGCTCGTAGAGCCCAAGAAAAAAAGGATAACCGAGATAGAGCGAGATGGAAGAGGAAATTGGAAGATAGAGACGCAAAAAGATGGGGAGGAGGGAAGATAGTATTACCTTAGTATTTGTTTATACATTTGAATCAGTACACCTTTACGTGCTTGTATGAAAAAAAAATAATAATAATAATAAACAACGGCAGTGGGAGATAGCCACAGCACCATGTGTTTAAGAAGAGAAATTTTTTGTACATGCATTCCTACTCCTCATAATATTCCGATTCTTTTTTAGTCTTTAGGTACAATTACACAAATTTATACGTATGCTGAGTTTTGATACCTGCAAGCTGGAATTTATGCGTATAAACTTAAAACATAGATGAAAAGGTATACTGAACACGAAAATAGATTTTAAAATCTTGAAATTTTGAGATAGAAGTCACAACGGTAAGTACGATAGACTAGATAGTCAAAAAAATTTTTTTCTTTGGTATGGTATGTTTGGAAAATTAATACAGACGTTGACAAAATCTTCGAAAAAGTTTTGTTACAACATAACCTCCCAAAATTAGAAAAACAGTCGTATCTCGAAAAGGAAGCCAGGTAAGCCAAAAATAATTCCACGTATAGAAAATAACTATTAAGGTGCAAAAATGATTCACACAAATAATCGTAATAATCCTGAAAATAATAAGTCATATCTCAAAGGCAAAGCTACAACCTACATATCCTACCTATAAATTGGTTTATTTTCTGTTCTCTATAATGTATTACAAGAAAAATTGTCACGTGACCAAAACCAATATTCTTTTTATTCATTTTGAGATCAGTAGAAATTAGTTAAGCACGGGTGAATTTTAATATTTAATTTTAAGTTACTATAGAAAACAAATAAAATAAAAAATTACAATTTTAGAATGGAAAATAGCTATATGTCTATTGTTTCCTTAATCTCCATAAGATATTGTGGATTATTTTACTTTTATGGTAGCCAAAATTAAAAAAAATTTTATTTGTCAGATACAAAGATTCTAACAAGAATTTATTGTAGACATATGCTGTCACACCAAATACATGAATATTAATTTTAAATAAAAGGAATGTTTGTCTCGCGTAATCGGACAAAATTACCTTCTTTTCGCGTAGTACAGTAAACAATTTTGTTTCATTCTGCATTACGTGACCAACAATCATAACATAAGTAATGTATTAAGGTATATGTATTCTATCCAGGTGCGAGCTCGAATACGTAATAATATTAAAATTTTGAATACTTTAATATAGGATTCTTAAGGATCTATTAAAATTAGGTATACTCTAATTTTCTTAGTTTTTATTAAACTGAGTTTAATAACATTTGAGTTAGAACTTTCACTTCTGCCAGGGGTCCCGAGATCCACACCTGGTGTGTATGAATCTGGTGATTGTGGGAACATTGAGATTGAGTTTTAATCTGAAAATGTGATAAATAACTGATAATTTTAACGTCATTATATACTTATTCGTTGAATCTACAGAATTACAACAAAAAAAAACTTTTGCCTCCGAAGCAAAGACGTGCATACAACCAACAAAGGACTGCTTTTGTACACGTTGACCAATTGAAAAGTGATCTTCTGACCTTTGACAAGAAAATTGTGTTGGGAAATAAATAATGTTATTATTCTTAAACGAAATTTATACGGCCACACGCAGCAGCAAACAAATGCCCGCTCTCTTGCATACATTAGTGGCGATATCCATTGCGATCCTATCCTCTGCATTATTGTAATTTCTATACAGGCTATTCAAAAGCACAATACAACGTATAACACCAAAGAGAAGAAGAAGAAGAAAAAGAATAAAAAGAAGGAGAAAAATGTTCTGCAGGCATACTTATGCCATCAAACATTAGATCGATTTGAAACATGCCACATGTGCGTCTCGTGGCTTTTTCTTCCAAAAAGCGCACCTCTCATTTGTGAGTTTATATAGCCCATCACACACATACAGCAGTTGCATACGACAGCATGGAAAAATAAAAAGTAAAAAGCTGCTGAAGGTAGAGGAGCACAAAGGCCTTAGTGCACGTTGTACATATATATACATCAGGAGTGATCTAGAAATTGTATAAGGTGGTGCGAGATCCTATTGCGGCATCCCTCTTCTTCTGCAATCATTATTCATAATTATATCATATTTTTTCAAGTAGCAAATCCTATTTTTCTTACCAAGGGAGCAAATAATAATAGAAAATAAAAAAAATGTAAATATTTGTTAAAAATGTTTAATTTAAACAAATAAAAAACACTCAATAGCATTCGGAACTCATCGCGCAAGATATATGCGTGTTTATAAACGCAAAACTGATGATCTAGGTTCGGAAAAAGGAAGAAATCGGGCGGCACACGTACAAATAGAACTATAATAAGTGATGCAATATATTGTGTATCAATCTACAGAAAAAAGCTTAGAGTGCTATGTGGTTTGCGAGGGATCTCTGTTAGTTCGAAAAATATAATTGTATATAATGTAAACCGAATGAAACAGTGGTTCACTAAAAGTTAGTGTTAGATCATCATAATTTTTTTGCCATGCAAAACGTCTGCGCAGATTTCGAGTAGTGAATAAAAAACCAAAAACAAAAGTTATACCACCTATGAACCTCTTCAAATTCGAAGAAATTAGTATTTACCATCTTCACATTTTGCAAAAAAATTACTACATATTTATATTTAGTCATTCTTGAGAAATAAATGTTTAAGATCGCGAAAGAGGAGATTTTCAGAGTTGGGTAGACAAATTCATGCAAAACATATTAAAAATTGTTTGAAGCGTTTGGCAACGCTGTTATAGCTTTCTGAGATCTCCTAAAGTAACCCATATTAATTCCATACGTTTCCAATAATATTTCACCCCACTATAACCCCTCAAATACTTTCAACTTTAAGTATCCAAACAAACAAATGCCGTCGACCTTAAGTAGCCGAAGGGGAGTTTCCATAACGTCATTTGTTACTGTTAGGATACTTAGAGTTGACAGTATTTGGGGGGTTGAAATGGGGTAAAATTTTATTGCAAACCTATAGTGTTAATATGGGTTGCTTTAATAGACCTCAGGAAGCTATAACACCATTGCCAAATGCTTCACACAGTTTTTTATGTCTTGCATAACTTTATTTTCACCGAACTCCCTTTTTTCTGCAATTTTGAACGTCTGTTTTTCAAGAATGACTAAATATGAACGTGTGACAATTTTTTTGGCGTAATGAGGAGATGGTAAATAATAATTTCTTTGAATTTCAATTGGCTTACAGGTGGTACAACTTTTGTTTTCGATTTACTACTCGAAATCTGCGCAGATATTTCGTACGGCAAAAAAATTATAATGTACAAATCGTACATGTACTTTCAGTAAGCCGCTGTTTTGTTCGCTTCACAAGTGGTAAAAAAACGTTGTTTTCACCACTTCATATCTTGGTTCATGCCCATTTGGGGACATAAGTTTACAGTGTATTGGAAGGAGGTATAAGAGAAGAAATGTTCAAGCAATAGGAAAATGAGCCGTGACTAGGTCATTGACTCGACAAATATATAGTGAAATAATCATATCACCTCTTTTATTCTAAGTGTCTTAAAAATATAAAGATATTAGAAATTAGTAACAACCTTGCAGACACATGATAAGTAAGTGCGTAAAGAGCGAGCGCAAAGAGCAAGTATCAGTCGTATTTGTCTACGGCTAAGATCACTAGCACGCCGCACTAATAAGTTTAGTTAGTGGTCGAGAACGGAGCGAATTCAATGACTTTTCCTTCCATTCTTTCATTTTTTTTTATTCTTTAATACATATGCATGATAAGGCGTTATACATGCGTGCACAATGTATTATATGTGAAAGAGTAATTTATATGTATCCTATACAAGTGTAAATACCTCATGAGAGGTAAACACGCTATAATATAAAAAAAAATACATGTATCCCATATGATCAATAACTAAACAGTTATCGAAAAAGTGCTTACGTTATCGATAGTCGTTATAAAGCTCCTCTGCTGCGATGTAGTATTGACTACGAGCACATCTCAGATGGTACCACTAAAAATGCCGCAGTTCAGTACCAAATTTTTCATCATAAAAACATTAGATTTTACGGGAACAGTTCTATTTTAATTAACTACAATTCTATTTTCATGTGGAAATTTATGGAACTTACTTATTACAAGATATTGGAATAGGTTATAGAAAAAAAATCATTCAAGAAAAAACACATCAACAGAAGAACAAGAAAAAAATGGGTTACGAAGCTGATCACTAACCTGAGATGTGCTCGTAGTCAATAAATTGAGTTGTTTTTTTTTCATGTAGTATACGTCCAGATGCATAAAGGTCTACGTACTTAAGACACTCGACACTTTTGAAAAGGACAATGAAAGTGATGGGAGGTCTCACAGTATCAGGGAGGAGGGTATAAGAAAAATAGGCGATTTTGCTGCGAGTAGGTCGCCTAAAACCCTCCTCGAGGAGCATCGCATGGTGAAAAAGCACATGTGAAAATTCACAGAATTACTTGCTCGAAAAGGTCGCACTGGCCGGAAATCGAACCACAGTCTCCCGCGTGCCAATCCATGACCTAGCCGACTGAGCCACTGCATGCTTTAGTGTAGACAAATATAAACTGTGTACAATGTTGTACACGATTATCCCTGCCAAAAATATCAATGCTAAAATCAGTCATACATTACATCGTTGATTGTGTATTGATTCCCTGTTAAAAGTATGTTAATTCAGTGTTGAATCAGAGTTGATTGAAGTTAATAATAGTTATTGACTTGCTTGATCAGCATTGATTCAACATTGAATCAGCATATATTATAATCAACGATGTAATTTTCGACTGATTTCAGCGTTGATTAAGCATTAATATTTTTATTAGGGATAACTGTATGTACTCAGGGTAGCGCAGGGGCTGCGCAGTCGTAGAATGACCTCCATGGATGGCACGAATGCAGTGCATACTTAGACGCAAATAAAAGTGTTGACTGCCGAAGTTGGTCCTACAGCACAGCTGGCCAAATGTGGTTTGCCCCAAGGATGTGGGATGCGAAACGCACCCTTCATGGCCTTAATTAGAGTTGACGGGATTTAATTGATTATCAAACTAACAAAATAAGTATAATATTGAACTTTGTTAAATATTTCTTAAGCTTTCAAACTAACTCACTCTACAAATTTTTACCTTTATAACATTTCTAGTAGCAATTTTTACGTGCTTCCTATTGCTCACTAGAAAAAATATTTGAGAACATCTTAATAAATCAAGTTAGTAACATATGAGTGATGACCACCTCAACATAAGTTTTCTAAAGTTGAAATGAATCTATTGAATATTATAATATTATTTTCACTCAATACTCGATAAATTAGTTTGATTTTTGTTAGCTTGACAAAAAAAAATGCTCCTAGCAGTACCGCTCACACTCGTCAGATGGCGTATGAGTAACAAAGGCACAATATATAAATATATTAATTGAGTCAAGGCTGTATAACTCAAAGTTTTGCCAATAAAAATCATTACTATATGTAGATATAAAAACTATGTAATATAATCGTAACTCTATTTATTTACAAATTATACAGTCTAGTACTAATCCGTAGAATAAGATACAATGGAGGCAATAAATTAATGAATTAAAAATTAGGTTGAAACCGATTTCGATAATTTTTTTTTCTCTCTACTTTCTTTTAAAACATCCTTATTTTGTATGTTAACGTACTGTCTCATTCTCATGCTAGTGTAATAATAGATGGATTTGGATGTTGCATCCTCTTTATATAGTTTACAAGGGAACTGAAACTTATAATTGCGCAAAAGATTTTCAACAACATATTCGTAAACATTGACAAGCTGATTATTTATGGCTTCCCTAAAATATTTTTCTATTTTATCAAAGAGTTCGTAAAAAAGAGTATTTGCATGGATAAGTCCTCCCCTGTTTCTTAAGTTAAATAATAATGCTTCTGGTTTAACAGAGTTTCCAGGATTACTATTCAAAGTAATTTGACATGTGGTGAATTTTCAAATTTTTTTCATAGTTTCCAACAAATAAAGCCAGTGACGTAATAAGTAATACAACTTATCGTGAACAATATTGTGAGACATGTTAAAGTTTGTATTTACATTTTGGTGCACCTTTTACGTTACAATTTTTTCTCGTCTGCTACTACCTTTTCCACACTGATCCTCTTAGTGGTCAACTTTGGTACTGCTACAAAATTGCAACAGACCGCACAAAGCATAAAGATGGTACTTCGTACCACATATCTTATCATACACCGTGGTGCAGTCGCACCGCTTGTACTGCCCTAGATCCGCCCCTGATATACGTATAGGTACTCAACTACGTAAAGTACAGCAGTGTGTAAATAATTATGTATATATATATATTTTTTTTTTATATTATAGTGCTCTACGTCCGGCTCCTTTAATAAGGGCACTACTATAGGCACTTAGCACTTGGGAGAGGGACAAGGAAAGAGATGGGAGGTCTCCCATTACTGAGAGGGGGGTAGGAGGAATTAGGCAATTTTTGCTGCGAGAAGGTCGCCTAAAACTCTCCTCGAGGAGCATTACGTGGTGAAAAAGCACGTGTGAAAATTCACAGAGGTACTTGCCCGAAAAGTCGCGCCAGCCGGGAATCGAACCACGGTCTCCCGCGTGCCAATCCACGACCTAGCCGACTGAGCCACCGCGCGCTCCATGTATAAGTATATTTACGCGACAGGTAGAAATGAAGTGTCCTCCCTTTTTTCCCTTCTCCTCTTCTCTCTGTCCCTGAACTATCGTCGTAGCATACCTATATGTATACACGCACGCACGCATGTTCGCTGCAGTGTACTCTTTGTTCGATTGCCGTAGTTCTTCTTCTTCTCTTCCTACCTTTCGTTGCGTTTTTTTTATCACACACACACACACACACACACACACACACATGATGCGATTCGTCTCTCTCTCGCTTCGCTCTGTTGCTCTTTTCTTCTGCTGTACCATCTATACTTACCTACACGTAAGTGTATATAGATATTCATGCGCGTGCAGGTAACAGAGAGCGTAGGCATCATGGATCACCATTATGTGCATTCCCCGGGACGAAAGTTTCTCGCAGGGCCCTCGGCCTTATACTCTTATATCCTATCTCCTCTTCTTTGAGCTGCCTGGTTTCCTCTGCCAATTCTACTTCTGCAAATTTATCCTTGAGCTCTGCATTGATGCTGAATATTGTTTTTCTTCCTGCTTGTAAAACTATACATACTCGTGTATAATGTACAGATAATGATTTCGAGAGAAAGCTGTGTTATTGTATGGGGAGATTTGCACTCACGAATTCTCCTTCGTGTACTTGTAGCAACGTAGGTATAAGTTTTTGTACCAATTCAGACTATACCAGTACATAGTATTACATCTCAAATATGTCACAATGCAGAGCAACCCCATTCTAATGTCTTACGCGTACCAACTTGTGGATCACTTTTGTTCTCATAAGGCTGGGAAGTCCTGCGTATTAATTGTATCCGTGTATCTTTTCCGAGTTAGCTCTATAATGGCCTCTCATGATGAAACGGGACTTATTAGCATTGTCAGACGTATGTATATAAATCTCTGCGAGACAATGGTTGGACAAAGCAGAGTACGTGCAGTCTATATGTTTTTACGTGTTCATCGCACTGAGCAGGAGTCACTATAATGATGGATTTTCTTTTGTTTTTTGTTTCTTGAAGTACAACGAGATCTTTTCTTTATCTGTCTATTCTGCATTGGCTGGTACTACTTGGAAACTTTGTGAGAGTCGATATAAGTAAACAGTTTTCACTATAAGTAGAAAATACATATTGTAAAACCAGGTGTTTTTGATCCTGTCCTTGCTCTTATTACTGTTATGATTATGATTATTATTATTATCATTATTACTGTTATTATTATCANAAATAAGAGTATGACGGGCTACTATGAGATCTTATTATAATGAAGATAACGGCTCCATAAATGAAAATTCGACTTTATTGTCACATTTATGTTGTGTACTTACTTTAAACACTTATACAAGTCACCATCTGAGTCAATAATCCAACATTAAACAAAGACATAATGCGTTTTGTATGGTTACGGGATAGTGTGACGGGCTCTTAGCGAAAAAAGGAGCGTTACGGGCTCTTATAATAATTATTATTATCATTATTATTATTATTATTATTATTATTATTATTATTATAATAATTATTACATACGTGTTGTTAAAAACGAAGAAAACTATTCTAACGTTTTGATGATAACGTAAAAATTCCAAGGTCTTTATAAGAATCGAAACTGATCAAAAGTCTAAAACATTTACATAAAAATAATGCTACTAACAATTTATCCATACGATCTTAAATTATACCAACGTTAAAACGATACAATAGGTCAAAATCACACGGAATCTACAATGATAACTCGCTACAATATTTTAGAAAAGCTGCTTTTATTATTTTCAAAACAACCGTAGAATCTGAATTTCGCGTATTAATACAGCAGTAATTTTCCACGGCAAAAAGTACCATTCAAGCAAAGAAAACAGTTAACAAGCAGTTAGTCGGTTTCAAAGGCGGTTACGCGGAAACCGATTGTGTGTGAATGTAAAAAAAATTGCAGATAATGGTTTTTGAGAATTGAAAGTGAATTTAGGCAAGATGGCTGATACCACAAAGACGTCAGAGAGGTGTGTGTTCTTCATGATACATAAACATTTTCATGAAATTATTCATAACTATAAAGTAATATTACGCAACGTGTATACCGTACATACAAGTACAACTCGATAACCGTGATAATTTCTTGGTACAGGGTGTTTATTAAAAAAACGCAAATAAAGCGCAAGATACGTAGTATAATGTGTGGTTGTTTCGCTCGTCTTTTGAAAATTGTAATTTTTATTTTTGACGTAGATATACCTAGTTTAGAGCTTTTAAGCGTACCCGGCCTTTTGATGTAAGTATTTCTCGTATCTGTTGCATTTTTCATATACGTTCGAATGTATTTTTTTTTTTTTTTTTTTAAGTACCCATGCATCTTGGCAAAAACTATAAATCCCTAAATACTCCAGAAAAGAGCGTATCCAAATTAGTGCGAGAAATAGAAACGCCCTCCAAGTTTTACAAGATATGGTAACAAAAATAAAAACTTAAGGTGTGAGCTTGCCATCTGACTCTGGCCCCAAAAAATCTTAACTAGTCGGAAGATCCCGGATTCACGCTTCTCAGGAAATACGAAGAAGACAAAGTAGGGGGGAGTAACAAACGAGCTATTAAAGCCACGTACACTTCGAAACATCGTTCCGCAAACTCTCACATCCTCCCACTCATTTAGCCTTGCCTTCGAGAGAAAGATAACTGTATGTAAGGCTATAGCCTTATTCTTTTTCGGCAGCTCAGCAGAGCCACGCATGCTCTGTGAATAAAAACAGATCGCGGAAGTCACGAGAGGACTTTCCAAAAGGAAAGAGATAAAAAATAAGAGGAAAAATAATGTATGTATGCATATACGTATACATACGTGTAAATGGTCACCATGGCTTGATTCAACCGTCTTCGGTCCACGAACGTTTGGTTATATCTATGTATACGCTGACCTGCTTTTCAGGACTTTCGGCCTCGAGGAGACGCATCTTCGGCGCTTTTACTTGTGCAGGATTAAACATTAACGGCCTAAAGATGACTGTCAATGCCTCATATTAATTTTTCTTGTTGTTTTTCAAGCCCAAAATCAATTCACGTAGGTACCTTTTTTTTACTTTTAATCCTTCAACCATTAAACTGATGAGATCATCAGCTTCGGTACAGCAGTTTTAGGAGCGATCCGTTGAGTTAATCTCTGATATTTATATACTGTATCGTGGTTGTTCGTAGATGTGAAAGATTATGCACGAAAGTATAATAACGGTTGCGCAAAACACCACATTTTCGGAGATGATGTCAGAATGACGTACGGTTATAAAAGAAAAAAGAATATATATACCAATGCCCATATAATGTACATAATGGTTGGATTTTGCGGTAACTAATTAAAAACCGTTGTGCAGCCAAGCGTGTGGGAGGAAAAAAAAAAAAAAACTTATAACAACAACAAGAACTATAATACAAAAAAAGCCATTTACATTCATGTTGCTGAGATAAATCAGATGAACACATGTATAGACGCCCGTGGGTGCAAAAAAAAGAGTATACAAGAAAGGAATTAAGGAAAGGAAAAAAAAATAAGATTCCAAACAGCCTACGTGGGTCTAAACTTTTTAGGTTGCACTGAAGATATTAAATTGTAGGCACACTTGCGCACCTGTTATTTAATCGCCGTTTTCTCTGATTATTACAGAACGAATATTATCCCTTTAATACCGTTTCTTTCTCTAAATTAAAAGAGAAATGATTTATTTTTAAATTAAGACATTGTAAAAAAAAAAAAACCTCGAACGTCCTTCAAGTCACGTCTACGGCAGATTAAGTTATTCATTAATTATCATCAAATATAGCTGTACACACATAGCCGCAGCGTCACAGCAAACACGAGCTAGCCCACACTATTTCATTATATAACTCCTCGAATCATCGAACTCATCCTTGCTCGTAACGCACATACTTTTATTGTACGCGTATACATATGGATTATTCTACGAAAACCGGCATATTTCAAGGGCCAGAATAAACAAGATTCTAAATGGGGTGTTAATTGTTAAAAAAATTTTTTTGTATTGTCCGTGACTAGAATAAGTTGAAACTTTTTGGACCCTGCTGGATCTGGACGAGAAAAATTTTAACAACGAATTCTTTTGTTTCAAAAAAATAAGAGTATGACGGGCTACTATGAGATCTTATTATAATGAAGATAACGGCTCCATAAATGAAAATTCGACTTTATTGTCACATTTATGTTGTGTACTTACTTTAAACACTTATACAAGTCACCATCTGAGTCAATAATCCAACATTAAACAAAGACATAATGCGTTTTGTATGGTTACGGGATAGTGTGACGGGCTCTTAGCGAAAAAAGGAGCGTTACGGGCTCTTATAATACGTCAAAAAATCGAGATTATAACGCACCAAATGAAAATGAAACTTTGCCCTTGCACTTATACCATGTACAAAACAGCTATATTTCAACAAACCATCTGAGCACGCAGTGGCTCGGTCGGCTGGTTTGTGGGTCGGCGCGCGGAAAACCACGGTTCGATTCCCGGCCAGTACGACTTTTTCGAGCAAGTACTTCTGTGAATTTTCACATGTGCTTTTTCACCACACAATGCTCCTCATGAAGGGATGGGCGACCTCCTCGCAACAAAATTTCCCATTACTTAGATTTTCCACTGTAGTGGTGTATGATAGCATCAACCAATTGAAAAAACTGTATTCAACATTGTATAATATATATACCCAATAATGTAACACGTAACCAAGACTGTATTATATGAACCAATAATGTAACAATGTGTCTTACTGTAACAAGGCTATATGTACTCGTTTACAATAAAAGCCTAAAAAGAAATACACAAAGTTAGTAAGTATTTATTAAAAAAAAAAAAAACAAAGAAACAAACAAACCGACTTCCAGAATCGATAACCAAACATTTCGGTAAGTTACGTAACATTCCTTAGTGTTACGGTCTCTTAGTATTTATTTTGAGAGGACAAAATCTTTAAATTTACAAGCCCGTAGCACTGGTTTATTCGAGTAGAAAAATCAGAAAAAATTCCAACAACATCCTCGACTTTTGTAGAACACAAAAGGCTCTAATTGGAATACCCAAATTCAATTAGATGCATTTGTGAGAGCATTTTCCATTGAAATGTTAAATTTTTACGATTAACTTTAACAGCATCTAAGTCTTGGGTACATTTTCTGTTTGGCTGTCTAAAATGCGTGAAAATGTTGTTTACATTCATAGCTTTAAATAACCGTGCCAGAGAATAATTTAAAAAAACGTATTTAAATTCCAGGTATCGTCAAAACTATAATTTTATGAATGAGACACGAGCCCGTAACGATAATTTAGTCCCTTTTTTTGTGTCTAAAACGAAATAAATACTTTTTAATGGTCTAAATTCTGTTGTACTTTCAGCAGTAAACGTTTCCTTGAATAATTAAAAAAGTTTTCAAATCAATATATCCTTAAACGACGTCGTAATCGACTGGGACATAAAACATACAATTTTTGGTAGAATGAGATATTTATACACCAGGTACGTTCATAATATCTGGAATCACCTGAGAAATGTAATATGCTCATACACTTAAGTGCACAGTACACTTGCTAGGACAATTTTTAGTTCATTTTTAACCCTGTTAACTCCCTTGAGAACTCGTATATGTGTGCGCGCAGGTAATAAATCTCTTGAGCTCTATTTCGCCCTCGCATCTTATCTAATACGCTTGTTCTGCAGCCCCCCGCGCATGCGCTTGAGCGAAAAACACGGAACGAAAAAAAGAAAAAAAAGATAACAACGAAAAAAAAAGGCAGCACTCTAAAAATCTCTCAGAGGTTAATAGTCACCTCCAATCGATAAATCAAATTTACGCGTACCTCATGCGGTAGCGAAAACAAAAAGCACTCGAAGAAGGTAGAGTGACTTAAGGGAGGGGGGAATCTAAATACACGTAGACGAACGCTCATGCGATCTCGATGCCGCTTTGCCTTATCGGTCCCGTTCTCTCAGATTCCTCCGTAGCTTCACTAGCCGTACAACGTGCTAGTATCTAATGTCCTTATGCATAGGTATATGAGGAAATCCACAAAAAATATCCCGTTTTTGTCCTACATTTTAATAAAAATAAATGGGTCATGGGACCCACGGTAAGAACGAAGTTCTTTAAACATGAGATGAGTATAAAGACACACAATTTCTCAGGTAACAAGGGGGTCACCAGACCCATAGGAAGAATAAAGCTCTATAAAAATAAGTACTGTAGTACTGTACGTGAGTATGTCATGCATAAATACAGTACTCACGAAGCTGAACTATCGTGAGTACTGAACTAAATTTTCTTATTTTTTTTTATTCGTTTTTCAAGTTTTTGTTCCAGTGAACTACATGAATGCAGTACTTATTTTTATAAAGCTTCATTCTTCCTATGGGTGTGGTGACCCCCTTGTTACCTGAGAAATTGTGTGTCTTTATACTCATGTCATGTTTAAAGAACTTCGTTGTTACCGTAGGTCCCATGACCCATTTATACCCCCTGGTTTGTTTCTTTTAATTTGTTTTTTTTTCTTCATTTTTTTTTGTTTTTTTTTTTTTTTCGTATGATAAAAAAAAACCAATGGTAAAAAAGAGTACGTGTACATTGTGTGGTCGAGGCACCCTTACGACTACGTGTATTGTTCGTAGTCCCCGCACTCGGACTGCGGGGGCGTGGACGGGCACTAGGTGAGATTCCGGTCCTCGTAGGCCTTCTCGTAGTCTCGCCTGCGTATGACCGCGAAATGCGTCACCTGGAAGGTGTTGGTCTTTTTGCAGCCGCGCTCTAACGTGCCGGTCATACTGTAGCCCATGTTGTAGTCGCTCGACGACACGTTGGACGTCAGGTACAGCTGGACGCCATGAAACAGAGGTACAAAAAAACGAGGGGTTTTCAAACGCCAAAGGGTCGAAAATAATTNTAATTAATCATGAATTAAATGTATTATCAGTGGATGCATATAAAAATTGAATATTACAGTTACGAACCACACCATAAGTACAAGAAACGAATTTATGATAGTCGGTAGCGCTCGTAGCAGTGTGGGTAAGGTACTGGACTCATATGCAGGAGGACGAGGGTTCGAGTCTATTTATCAAGAAATATTTTTTAATTTTTGTTTAGAATTGTAAAAGAAAAAAATTCAATGTCAAATAAAAACTATTGTTGGAAAATAAAATTAAAATTCGTTTTAAAATTAATTGCTTCGGAGTGTGAAGGGGGATGGTGGGCTAAGGCGTGGAGGAGAATAGTGCGACACGGTTAGAAGATATAGGGTGGGGTGAGGGGAAGTGTGTAGGGGACTGATGGTGAGGGCAACGGAGTAAGGGGGGCAACTTAGGAGGAAGAGACTTCCGGTAAGCCACTTCCGTTTCATCAAGTCTTTCGTTTTTAAAATTCCAGCCCCCGAGTACGCGACATAAAGAACTTCGTTCTAAAAATTTTTTTGAGACGCACCTTCAAGATAGGGCTCATTTTACTCGTAATGCCATGTACTATGAGGAAAAAATTTTTAACACGAGGTTAAGTGAGAGTGAAACCTTTTTTTCGCCATTTTCGTGTTAAAATTATATCTATATATGTGATAGCTATAGATATAATTTTAACATGTAAAACGCGAAAAAAGTGTTACCCTCACTGAAACTCATGTTAAAAAAATTTTCCTGATAGTACATGAGATTAAGAGTAAAATGAGCCCTATCTCGAAAGTTTGTCCCTCATTTTGATAAAAAAATTTTGTTTGTGGATATTTTTTGTGGATTTTCTCATATACATAAGAACGCTTATGTACTCGTCTCGGCACTGAAAATTCGCGGAACTAATTTTTTTGTTTATTTCTTTCTTTTTTTGTTGCATACTTACAAATCTATCCCCTGATTTCTATCCTTCTCTTATTTTTCCGAGAAATGCTGTTTTGTAATGACCGAGCTTTGTTATAGCTCAGGATAGGAAAATAGGGGAAAGTGTCACACTTTTTCTTGCCCCTTCGTCCCTGTTCATCCCACCCTCCCATCGCATGCTCTCTCGACAGCGAGAGTAGTGTAAATATACTATACAGTAGCAGAGGTGAGCGCCCGCTCTCTCTCTCTCTTTCTTTCTCTCAGCATCACCGAGTAGCGCAAAAATTTAAAAGTAAAATTAGACAAGAAACTTGAAAATAAAACAGGTAAGGTACAAATTTTTAAGATAAAAAGTGTGCCAGAAAAATATTGAAAACCCCCGATCGGAAATTTTCTACGTTAGCACCCTAGCTAGTATACATTGGTCCTTGTGTAGCAAATGCATTGGGTCAGATTGTGGCGTGATGTTACTAAAGTAGAGCTTGGCCCTACTTAGAAATTAATTTGTCTACATATATACATGTAGTAATTGCAACTACCTAAAGAAGTACAGTTGACAGAATAATATTCCATACAATTTTTAGAGCTTTTCGAAATTCAAAGAAAACAGCTATCGATTAAGGAAATTAAATGATTAATTGTGTAATGGGTGGATAGAACTTTGATTGTTTTAAAAAATATCTACTTTAAAAACACTTAAATTATCCTCATTGACTTTAAAAATTTTTTAAGTACGATATGATTATGCATTTTTTGCTAGTTAAGGACGTTGCCTACTTGTATAAAATAATAAAGTAATATTTAAACTATTTTTAACCCACTCATATTTTCTTAGAATGTGTTATATTATCAAATATTGAGAAATAACACGATGAGAAATCGTGTTTAACATGGGCTCTTATGGGATGGCTGCCGAATCAGCATGAAAAACTATGATAGAAATAATATATGTCAACAATACTTACAGGACTGATACAAAACTATTCAAGGAGTAATCGTGCAAAGTCTCAACCCACCTTATAATACTTTTTACAGATTTAAGCATAACAGTTGTGGAAATCCCTTTAAAAATCACTTGTCAGGTTAATATTTTGCTACGATTATCCATTTTATTAAACGTATCTGTAATGTAGTTTGTACCAACAAAAAAAAATTAACTGGGCAACATCCTTAACAACGTTGCCCTGTTTATGCAAATAATAAAAAAACTACTTGAAACTTGAAAGTATGGGAAATAGTGAGATGGAATTAGCTGAAATATCGGTAATTTTTCATTAAATTCAGATTAGCTTGAAAAAAATATGTTGTAGAGAATTAAACAATGCCAATCGATTGCAATAAAATATTTTCCGCGAAGGCTTAAAAAAAATGACAAAAACGGTAAAACATGGTTTTTAGCGTTGGAAATCCACAATAAGCCTTAAAATAAAAAACAAAAAATATAGGAATATGCGTGGCAAAAAGATGAAGAAAATGAGCTCCGGTCAATCCCAATTTGTCCAGTGATTTCCCCGCAAAATGCAAGAAACGTTTTTTGAGCCAATATTAAGAAACTAATTCTTTCGCATAAATATTAAGAGCTGAAATTCAGCAGAGTTATAGCTTTAGTAGTCTTCAAGAACCTTACCAAATTTTAGCAAAATCGCATAAATAGTTTTTGTAAACCGCAGCTAAATGCAAAAAAAGGTACTTTGGCAAAAGGGCCTAAAAAAAGTTGTTTACAACGTTAGATACAATTTTTTTACAGGATTGTATTGTTTAATACTTAATCTTCAATTTACCAAAGTATAAAATTTTTTTACAGTGTTAAATATGGTTATATCAATCCCAAGATATCGTTATTTTTAAGAGCATTTGTAGTTTAACCGTACTCGGTCGATAACACCGGAGTCGAGCTTGATAAAGTCGACGTGGTTTATGCATCGGCGACTACGGCGGGTCATTGCTCCTCACGCGCTGTCCCGCCGTGCGCAAATAATACCCATTAGGTTAATCATTTTTTAAGCAACTTCCACATAGTAAAAAAATTTGATACTTTTGTAAATTGTAGATTAAGTATTCAAGAATATGATTCGGCAAAAAAATTGCATCTAACGTTGTAAACAACTTTTTTTAGGCCCTTTTGCCAAAGTACCTTTTTTCCATTTAGGTGCGGTTTACAAAAACTATTTATTTTGATGAAATTTAGTATAGTTATATAAGACTACTAAAGCTACAACTCTGCCAAATTTCAGCTCTTAATATATATGCGATAGAGAGTTATTAGTTTCTTAATATTGGCTCAAAAAACGAGGTTTCTTGCATTTTGCGGGGAAATCACTAGACAAATTGGGATTGACCGGAGCTCATTTTGTTCGTCTTTTTGCCACGCATACTCCTATATTTTTTATTTTAAGGCTTATTATTCATTTCTGACGCTAAAAACCGTGTTTTACCATTTTTGCCATTTTTTTAAGCCTCAGCAGAAAATATTTTTTGTTCGAGTTTATTACAATTAATTGGCATTGTTTAATTCTCTACAACGTATTTTTTTCGAGCTTATCTGAATTTCCATTGCCGAAAACTTAGTTTGATCCTACTAAAAGTAAACTATTCTGCAATTATTTCTAAATGACAAATTTTTTGTTTTTTTTTTTCAATTTGTAATTCCATATGTTTTTCCATACAGCATTACATATGGCATCACTAATCCAAAACCTCTTTTGCAAAACCATATGTAAAACCACATAAAATGTCGTACGGCTTTCCCGAAGTAATTACACATGGAATTCTCTCATCCTTTATAATTTATTACTCATTCCATAAGCCATGAGTGAAGATGAGACTATAGCTACGTAATAACCAAGTTTTTAGCAATTTTCAAAAAAAATTCCATTCAAATCTTGATGTCGATTATCCAGACATTGCAGCTTATGTATCAGAACAGTACTGATTCTCATAAGACTGCACGTTAAAAGTTCAATAATAACGTTATCAATATCTCACTTTATAAGCCATAAAGGGATTTGAAATTTGAATCTAAGGTTTTTCATGCACTAATTAATCTCTGTTTAAAGTATTATTAATAAATTGACGTTAGTTTTCTTAGTGAGTGGACTCCCTTAAGGAGGTTTGGAAGAAAAGTTCAAAATGGAGAAACGTGCCAAAAAAATGTATATTATATTTGAGCATATTAGGAGTGCACATGAATTTTTTCAGATTTTTCACCAGGGAAAATTTTTGAGAAAAAGATTATGAAGTATTGACAGTTCAACACGGTCTTTTATAAGATAAAAAGGTTAGGTTTGCCTTTTAATTAAAATTAAGGTATGTTCTAAATGTGTTGTAATAAAAAAAAACGTTTTTATAGATACCTTGGTACAAAAAGAAGATGCTTGACAAAAAAAATCAAGCCTTGCCAGGCGTTTTTCAAAAATATAAGCAGTTACACTTGTACAGTTTGTACAGTTTCGTCAAGTTTGTAGAGTGCAAGAGGAGGTGCGCGATAATGGGGGCCTAGCTGCGCGGGCAGGGGGCAGTGATGCCAGACGGGACGGTATTCCCCTCAAAGTAGAGTTCAGCACTCTAGAGGCTCGCAAGCTATAAGCTGGTGCAAGTATAGTACAGCTCGAAAGAGTCTCTACCCCAGTTTCCCTACTCCTACTTTCCCTCTCCCTGTGGTACATATATAGTTAACCCAAGCCTGCTTCACAGCTTATATATAACAGCTTACATATATTTTTTACATCTGTAGTTCTCCTACAAATTTTTCACACCAATACTTTGACAAAAGAAATAACTGTTGTATGGAAAAATCCAAGAACATCGTCAACAAGATATTGTTGACCTGTTTCAATTGAATGTACGATTTCTGGGAAAGAAGTATCTATTAAATATAATTTGAGGTTGACGATGATAGATACTAAAGTTTGTAATTCAATAACTGATACAACATCTGCGATGCGTTGCTATACATGTAATTGTACATTTAGTCATTTTAACTATATAGATAAAATGCTAGAACAGAAAATTGAAGAAGCTTATTTACAATTTGGCCTATCAACTTTACATTGTTGGACTCAATGCTTTGAGTTTTTATTACATTTATCTTACAAACTTGACATTGGAAAATGGCAAGCTCGAACAAAAGAAGAAAAAGAATCATGATCAAAAAAAAAGGTCATATTCAAGCAGCCTTTAAATTAGAATAAGGCTTAATAGTTGATGTACCAAAAGCCGGTAGTGGAACTTCAAACGACGGAAATACGGCTCAAGGTTTTTTTGAAAACTATCAAAAATCTGCAAAAATAACAGGAATTGATCAAGATATCATACATCGTTTTTATAGTATTTTGTAAACTATCGCCTGTGGTCATGGCATGCACGAAGAAAATTTCCGCGAGTATGCTGTCAAATTAGCAAAAAATATTGTACAAAAATATCCCTGGTATTACATGCCCACGTTAGTTCACAAACTTTTAATTCATAGCCCAATAATAATAAAATATTCAGTGTTGCCTCTTGGTCAAATGTCTGAAGATGTGCGGGAAGCCTGCAATAAATTTTTTAAAATTTATGGCGCAAATTTTGCAAGAAAGAATTCGTCAAAAGACAATGGAGGATGTCTTCAAACGATTTTTGATTGCATCTGATCCACAAATATCTAGTTACCAAAAATAACCTTGAAAACCACTCAAATCTTCCAAAGATTGTATTAATTTGCTAGCACCTCCAAATGTTAATAATAGAATAGAAAATAAACAATCTTATGACAGTTCTTCCGCTTCTGAAACAGACATAAATGAAGATGACGGTGACGGATATGAGATAGGTAATGAAAATTTTTTCCTGTAATATTTAATAAATTATACACATTTTATTAACTCAAATTTTCTACTGCACTTCTTAACTAAAAATTCGTAAAATCTTTGATTTCAATGAAAATATATCAATACATGAGAAAAAAAATTTTTTTTTTATTATATAACATCACCATATTGCTTTTCACCATTTTAAATTAGTTAATTTTTTATAAATTTTCAGCTACTTAGCTTAAAAATCTCAAAGAAAAATTTTTATTCAATTGTCGAAGTTCTGTGATTTTTATAAGTTTTTTTATATGACATGACGTTATATTAGATCGGCCATTTGGAATTCACTATTTTTGATAACAGATTCATGATAAACGACCCTAAATAAACCTATGTATTAATTTATAGATCATTATAAGTTATAGATCATCATCAAATTCATAATCAGCGACCCCTAAAACTTATAAATTGACATGCATC
>NW_019379681.1:412570-440032 GCF_000648655.2 Copidosoma floridanum
TTCGCAAAGCCTGTCAAAATTATTTTGTAAGAACATAGAAACTTAATGAAATGTTGTTTTATGCAAAACTCAATTTAAGTAATTTTATTTTTCATACATTTTATCATAATAATTCTGTTTACATGGTTTAGTAAAAATAAATTATTAAAATTGTAAAGATAGATCATATTCATTTTGTTTTACATTTTTAATAATAAATATTAAGTTTTACCAGAATAACAAAATTTTGTATTGAATAATTATGAAACTTTATCAGTGCTACAGTTTTGCTGCAGTGCAAAAAGCAAATAATTCACAGCTTTAGTACTAAGGATTAAATTTCAATACGTTTAAATAATGTGTGTCAAACAAAAGTTCTAATTTCACTCATAATATATGATACCATTGACTATTAAAGTTAAATAATCAACCTCAAATAATTAAAAAATATAAAGAGTATACGGAACTTTTCATGCTAACGCTATAAGATCACAAGTCTAGCACCGTCAGCTAGACTATTAGTTTTAGATCCAGATTTATCGGGCTTTAGACACAGATATTTCCATATTTTTTTCTAATTAACTGACTTATTCAATTGTTAGTTTCTCTTTCTTAGAACATTTTATGCATCTATAATAGACTGAAAAATTTTTGTTTAATGTATGATGGTTCGAAAAGGTGTACATAAGGTCTAAACATTATTTTTCTGCTTTTTCAAGGAAAACTTGTGAATGTAGGATTATTTAAAATAAAACAAGAATACCATTTTCTTTAAGGATCTAAAAAATATGTGACAAAAAATTTTGATTTTCATTCTTATTACAAGCAGTATTAACAACATTTTTAGGGCAGAATAGAGATGTGCAAACTATCTTCAATAAATATGTTATATACACCACACAACTTTTACCGCTTGCGCTTTCTACGAATATTCACAGTTTCCATCAATGAGATCAATTTTTATGATTATACATACAGGTGTATTTAAAGAGAGTAGTAAAGCAGGTAACTATAATATTTTAAGTAAAAATAATTTAAAAATCTGAGTCTAAGAACCAAAACACAGTATTTGGTTGATACTTCTTGAAAATTATTATTGTCGCTGTCATGATTCATGAACAGTACCTTTAAAATTGTTAAATATGTGTATAAATATCTATGTATTTACTTTGTGTAGTAGTATTAAAAAGATCTCAATCCCATTACATTTCAGCATACTAAAGTGAGACAACTTACACAATTTTTAAATAATATAAATGATTGAGAAGNCTTTACATATACTTTTCATTCCAAGGAAAAATAAGTCGATATTTAAAAGTGTAATAAATTTATTATTATTGTCACAACAAAGTTGTAGACTACCTTTTTCTCTTAAATACTTTAATCTGGGTATCGAATACCAGCAGGAAAAACAATTTTTCACTTATTTATACAGTACTCAGATAAATTACATAAATTCTTACAACATAAGTTTATACATAAAATAAAGTTTTTTTACAGTCTCTAATTCGAGTTGAGAAAAAATTTTATTAATTTTTGTTTGAATCTAATAGTTGGTAAAAAAACTTTATTTTATGTATAAACTTATGTTGTAAGAATTTATGTAATTTATCTGAGTACTGTATAAATAAATGAAAAATATTATCTTTCCTGCTGTATTCGATACCTGGATAAATGTGTTAAAGAGGAAAAGGTTATTTACAACTTTGTTGTGATGATAACAATAAATTCATTAGACCCTAGCGGGAATTTACGATCGTAACAAAATGGAAGAAAAAGTAAACATGTGTGATAATACGCTGTGACCCGTAAGAAAACATCAAAAGATGTAAGGAACTATTATTCTCATGGAATTTAGACGTTTCTTACATTTTATTACGTTGTGTTACGTTTTCTTACATTTTCGTTACGTTTTGATATTATTTACCACATACTATTACACTGATAATTTTTCATAATAATTACTCAATTTTTTTTCGTTAAAACTAATTTTTATTCAAAAAAGTAAGAAAATATGTCTAAAAGTTATCAATTATAACAAAATATAAAACAGTGTAATAAACTGCCAAAAACTGTAAGCTGTTATAAAATATTACACATGACAACATTTCTTTACGTTTAAATAGAGTTTATTACAGTTGCTTTTTCAAGAGATTCAAGTGGCTTTTTAGAATCATAATAGTAAACGTCATGAGTCGTAAGGTAATATATTAAGTTGTACTCGACTGTAAGTAAATGTAACAAAACGTAACAAACTGTAACTGCGGTACAAAATCTAACCAAACCTTCCATTACATCACAGAAAGTTTGTTAAGTTTTCTTACTTTATTTTTTTCCGTTGCACTTTTAAATATGGACTAATTTTTCCTTGGAATAAAAAGTATATGTAAAGTATAAGTAAAATCCGTGAACAAAAAGTAGTTGTAAAATCAATTACTAGATTTATTGTTGACGACCGTGTTAAGAGACACGAAACAGTATAAAATGTACATTTATAAGATGTTAATTATCAATTAGGTAACCAAGGTGGTAAATACTATTCACGAAATAATGAAATAATAAACATGAGTTTCAGATGTACCTTACAAGGACGTAAATTCTTTTCCGAGTATCTAATCCACTCTGACCAAGTGGGTAAGACACTCGACCGTGAGTCCTCTGGACCAGGTTCTAACCCCCTAACTAAAGCAAATAGATTTTTTTTTTTTTTTACTACTTATATTGGCTTTTCTAACTGCTTTTAAGCAGAAAAAATTTAAAATTACATGGGTTACAGTTTATACTTTTTTATTTTTTAGTTGCCGAAAATCTTACTCAATATCGTGTAGAATATATATCATGTAGACTATCGTACAAGCAGTCTTACACGATATCCTATAAGATTTCGTGTAGGATATCTTGTTAGATATCGTGTAGCATATCTTGCACGATATTGCGCTGAAATTTTGTTACAGGTTTCCAAATAAACATGTATCTACTTCTTCAAGCTTGTGATACATGTTTTTAATTTTATAACCTATAAAGACAAGACTATTTTAATTTTATCATACGCTGCTTGGGATAGAAAGAATTACAAAACTTCCTTATAAACATTTATACATCTAACAAAACTAAAAATATTTATCAAAATAATTAATATAATTTAATATTTACTTTCTATAACAAATGTTTGCATACACCTATTTATCACGTACTATAAACGGAGAAGTGGATGAGAGCCTCGTCTCCCAGCTTCGCATATTTTCTACGAGGGTGCATACTGCCAGAGTTTAAATCCCAATATACGCAATAACATTTAAAAATCAGTTAAATTTAGTTCCATACAATCACTTTGAATATTTAACTTTTAGCATAGTCACTTTTTCTTCAGAAGGGGTAAAAACTACCTTAAGAACTTCAATTGTTGTCGTGTTGAATTGTTCGAATGGTTCTAAATTATTTCGTACAGAAAAATAATAGAAGTAGACCAAAACAATTTTTTCCGTTACATTTAAAAATTGTAAGAATAACTTAAACCAAATTACAAGTATTACAACATCAGTATTAAACATGTATGGAAATTCTGAATCATAATACATTTATGTTCTACAAAACACATGATTGTACGACGCTGTACACAGATATTTTAAAATGGCAACAATATCATACATTTTTAAAATATTTCTTAATAAAATCTTCACCTCTGAAAAATACAGAGGGTCAAGAGACAGTGTGGCAGATGCAGGAGCTTCTCCTGACTGGCTCTGCCATCTTCAGGACTAAACACACACAATCCTAATCAACAAATCACTGGCTCAGAATCTCATGTCTGTGAGCTTCATAAGTTTGAGTGACACATATCAGTGTGTAAGCAATATACATAAATATACAGTTTCGGTGTAGAGTTCTGAACATGGCAGCCCATCTCCCACGCTGTTGCTTGACCCTCTGTACTGAAAAAACTAAAATTGAGCCACCTTGTGAAAAACCAGTTTCTACGTAAAATTAAGGTAGCTTCGGTGTTAGATGCCGTACCAAGCGAGAGGCGCCTTAAGGTTCTATGGATTAATGGTTGCGTTCGAATAAACCGTATTCATATCCCAATCATATTCTCGACTGTAACGCCATCTCTGCAAGTATCAGATATTTAATATCATCTTATCTATTATATATCGGCGCGTATACAGTGTATGTACTTTAATCAAAATGACAAAGAAGAAAACGCTTAACATGCACAGTGTTTTGATTATAACTTTTTTACATCAAAATAGCTCTTCAGTTCTTTGATCTTTTACACCATTTTTCACGTGGGAAAAAGTAACGTATTCCTTACGTTACACCACTAAAATATCTACTTAAAAGTGCACAATTTTATAAAAGAGAAGTTGAAAACATGGACTGTAAATGTGAGTAATTTGTATTTGAGTAAAAAATAACGTAAAGAAAACCAAAAATCAATCAGTTTGTATTTTATCTACAATTTTGATTTAGGTACATACACATATTTTATGATTGTATACGTGCCGATAGATAAGATGATATAAATATCTGATACTTGCAGAGATGGCATTACAGTCGAGAATACGATTGGAATACGAATACGGTTTATTCGAACGCAACCATTAAATACTAGCAGCCACCCCGCCTCGACTTCGCCCAAAACTTACTGAATAAAGCACCGTAGAGTGCTGACATATAATGTAAAACTTTTTCAGATAAAAATTTTACATGTATTTTTGACACTTCTCAGAACAAAAAATCAGTGGGCAGTCATGGGACTGCCGACAGGAGTGAAAACTTCAAACTATGAACTATATTTTTTTACTTAAGTTCTGAAATGAATTTGTAGCTATCCAAATCGTTTACTGTTTTTGAAATAAGTAATCTAAAATTATGACATTCATATAAATATGTAGGTTGTGATAATACATATAATAACATGCATATCTCTTCATTATACATACTTTGAATAATGAATTATAAAGTTTATTACACGGTAATACAGGTAATCCTTAAGCTGGAAATTCTGAAAATTCTTCGATTTGTCATGAAAATATTCGTTTTAAATTCTACTACAACAGAATATACTGAGGAGAGCGAAAAAATTAATTAAAGAACTTAGACAATTTACGTCCGATGTAGGCATATCATCATTTTTTAATAAATTTATTTTGAGTCCTCAATGTGCAATTTGTAAATAATCGAATTGATTTTCCAGCAGGAACCCTGAATACTTACGTAAAAGAAAATGTTATTTCGATTTTTTTTTTATATTCTGAAAAGGCTATTAAATAATTTGTAGAATAATTGTTAATCACTACTAATAAATTTGTTTAAGGAAGAGTAATGTAATTAAACTCGCAATTAAATATTAAATTATACCTTTATAAGTTAAAATAATTTTAGTAAAATGTAAGATATTATAAAGCATAATTTAATTAATAAAGGAGAGTGACGACATGTCGACAGTTATTTGCAAATATACTTATATGTGTGTGCGTATGTGTACGGAAATACAGTTTATAGGAGCTTAGTCACTAGTAGTGACTATACACCACAAATCACCGCGCATGTGTGCAACAGTGCAACTACACAAATGACGCTTTTAACCAAATATTTCGAAAACAAGTGAAAATTGTGTGTCTGATAGTTTTAATAAGCACTTAAAATTTCAAATCTTTATAATTAATAGTTGTTGCAAAAAGTCAATAGTTTATAACAAAGGCGATTTCGTAAAATCACTGTCTATTTTTTTTAACCTACACTAATGGTTGCGATTGGATTCTCTTAGCAAGTTATTTTATCAAATACATGTTTATTCTGTTCATTTTCGCACATTGTATTATTTAAAAAAAATTTTTCCCTTGAGCAACTTAAGAGCTGAGATAATGTTTTGTTTTGTTTTGATGGCACCTCTTTGAAAAATAAATATTTTTCTTTCAAATTTTCACAGTATATAACATCGATTGTTCATCTTTCTAATACTGAAATAACATGTAAAAAACGCCGGTCATTGTAGCACAACAGAATTGTAAATAGCAATAACTTTTTAATCGATGATGGGGGATTCGTGCGTATGACGTCACTACTGCTTTACAGAGGCAAGGATATGTTTTTTCCGCCCTCTAACTTCAAAAGAAAAATTTCACCGCTAGATTTTGGGTTCTAAGACAGAAATATAGCATACAAAACTTGTTTAAAAAGGCTTCTTTACGAACCTCGTTATGGCCCTCGCCTTCGACTCGTGCTGTAAACCTCTCGATTCGCAAATCCAAGCCATTGCAAACCGTAGGTTTTAAAGTGACGTTTTTTTTTATTTAGAGTAGCTCGTAAAAATAATAACCGTCAACATGATTTCAACTTTCAAAAAATTAATGCAAAAAATTTACTTAACAATTAATGACTTTCAATGAACTTGGATTTCATTTTTCCTGTTTTAAATTTATTTAAAAATTACAATCATTAAAAAAATTATAATTCTTTGTTTCATATTACACTATTCATTGTGATTATGGTATAGAGCATAAGAAATTTATAATTTACTATTGAAATAATTATTATAAAACGTTAGGTAGGGTGTACAAATTACATAGATTCACGTATTTGCGACTATATAAATATAAATAATCATATGTACACGATAATGACTATTATTCAACCAAGTTTTTGAGTAATGATACTAAAAAATGATAGCATTGAAACTGTTGATCGAATAAAAAAAAAGTGACGTTGGAATTTTCCGTTTGAAAAAGTTGTTTCCTCTGGAGACTAATTAAAAATCCTCTGATTCTGTTACTTATTATAGGTATACCTTCGCCCACCACACCACGTAAATAGAATGTATTTTCAATTGAAATTCGTTCTCAGAAGGTTCGGAACGTTGATTTTCGAAACGGCATAAATCAAACGGTACAAAATAGATGTGACATTTCAATAACGCTCCTGAGATCATGAAAATACACATAAAATTGCATTCATTGTAATATTCAACATTATATTTTATACACATATATGCATAAGCTCGCGAGTAAAACGATTTAGCCTAACATTTCATTTTAACCGAAGACAAAATGTATTATCAACAAGGTCTCAAGCTGGCCGGATTTGAAAGTATAGCTGTCGTCCAGATGGTATCACAAGCACTTTTCCAATATGATTTCAAACGATTCGACGCGCTCAAAAACTGCATGAAAAAGTATATAGACGGCAAGAACTAAGTAAAAACTTGATTTTTAATTCGATCAAGTAAAAAAAGAATTCAGTACTCAAAATTTGAGAGCCAAGATTCACCCCTGAAGAATAAAACGAAGTAAAATCAACACTGGCTGCTTCTTTTTAGTATTTATTTGTACTCTCAGTGAGTCAATTTTGTTCAATTCAAGTTTATTGGTATGGCACTATATTATCACTCTTTCAAAGCACAACATTGTCACTTTGTATATATAAAGAGTATATTGCCCTGGTTCACTTTCATTATATCGCCTGTCTAAAAACAAGTAATGGTTACCTACTTTTGTGCGTTTAACTTTATGTTTAAACAATATAGTGTGTTTTATTAACCAACAAACAAAATTTATGCAACCTATAATGCTGTGTCATATCGAGAAATATAAATTTCCACCGCAAACTCTTTTAACTGCATCGCTAACAGAGTTATAATTTTCAGTAAAATTTCTCCGAGAGAAAGTCGATGGTTTTAACACCATCTGGTTCATACACTCCAAGAATTTGTTAAAAAGCAGTAATGAACGCAATCTTTCTCTTTCTGAAACATATTTAAAACCAGCTCGAACTGGCGTGTTATCACGCAAATCACGATAACAATGAGACCGACGCGAGGAATCGGCATTCGAAACAAAACAGAATAAAAAAAAGTAGGACTTGATAGGCATCTGTAAGAAGGTGTTTTGTATCTGGAGCTCAAACGCTCGTAATTTCAATGCTTCGAAGAAAAACAGGGTAAGTAGCAAGAGTAGCAGTAGCAAGAAAAAGAAAATTAAGCATACTTTTTCGGGGTACAGGGATGAATATCTCTTAGAAAATTTTCTCTCTCAGATATCCGTTATCTCATAGGAACGATGGATTCTCAGTAAGATCTTGACAACGATTCACAGCTTATGTCAGTTGCAGGATGATACTTTCATGGGTACACTGCTTAGTGGCACTGTTGAATAAAAAATCGTCCCGATCGCCATAGTTGCACGTACCCACGGATCTCTGACGATCTTGCGGATTGTCATTGTTATCCCTCTTAATTATTATTTCATATTTTTCTGTCCTCCAAAAAACTGTACTGTACGTATTATACGTATTACATACGATTATTCGTGTTCATGGATATTGTAAGTAACACTTAAACCACAAAAAGAGTTTAAAAAAAAAATCGGCATCCTGAACAAATATAACTTACCTGTCCCCATGAGCATGGTCTTCAAAACAGCCCTACCAGGCACCAGGATAAGAGGATGGAGGGTTGGGGCTATTCCCGTTTTACGGCACACTTCAGATCCCTAGATGACGACGATGGACCTGCTGCTGCTTCTGCGAGCTGTCACGGCCTCCAGCCGACCTCATCGAAACTATTTTACTGGATGCAGTTCATTTTTCTGTCAAACCACGAACAAACCAACAACAAATCATCAATAAAACTAACATAAAATGCAACGTCGTCAACTACAGTGGCTATACGGCTACGGCTCTGACGAATTACAAAATTAAAAGAAGCTTTCTTTGGGTCCTCTCCTCCAGCACTACTTGGACTGCACGCGTGACTTTTCACTTGTCTCTCCCGCACCAAGATCTAATTGTTGATATACATCAAATGAATCAAACGAGTGCCTATTATATTTAAGCCCGCGTTGCTGTACTGGCTTCGAAACGCGCCATGGACAGACTGACTTGTCGACGATTTTGTGGGACTGTAGAGAACCGAGCACCTTTTCTTTTTCTTTCTGCAGCCGTTATTACCCACGTATATAGATAGTAATCACCGTCGCCGCAAATACTATTGGGGCCTCCTTCTCTCGCACCTTTCCTAGCCACTGTTACCTCTCTCCCTCTCTCTTGTTTCTTCTGGTGGAGGCGTGTAGATGTGCGCCTCCAAGTAGGAGTCAGTGTACTGAAAGAGAGGGAGACTTGAGAGGTTTCCTCTCACCTACTGCAGTATAATCCATAGCTTACCTACGTACGATTCCTTCCCACTCTTTTTTACTTACGGGGTCTCTTGTAATCTCTGCGTGTAAAATATATATATACACACACACACTGCAGAGCTAGGCCCAACTCCTTTCTATCCTTCGCGTACTTGTTGCGCAACTGTTCGCTTCCAAGCTTGATAGGAAAAAGGTGGAGGGGAGGAATGACTAACTTCAAAACTGCACACATGCTCACTGTATTAGCAACAGTATCTATACTTCAAGATAGGTGTATGCTTGTTTAAAGAAGGCTGGTGGAAGGGGATAGGGTTGTGGATACATAGGTAAAGCGCGAGCGTACCTCCCACGGGCCCAGCGACAGATCGGCGAGCTCGATGCCCGCGAAAAGCACCACCTGTATGTTTCTGCTAGCGCTTTCTCTCTCTCTCGTCTATTCCTATTCCTATCCAGTCACTCCAGCTACAGAGTACACAAGCTGATTCTTATTCTCCGTCCTCTAGCTGTACGATCTACACGAGCGTGGCTGCTGTCATGCCTGAACGTGCGTGTTGCTTAGAGCCTCTTCTACATGGGGACATGCTTATTCTACATCGGGTGACTATCTCGTAAAACCATATCCTTATACTGTCTCACCTCATTGTCTCTGTTGACTCCAATGTCCGAAGAAAAAAATAATATAGTGCCCCATACACTCAAGAAGTGAGGGTGGTTACTACTAACTGTAAGTACCTTCCCGTGCACCGACGTGTACTCTTGAATGAGCGAAAAAGTACTCAAAATATAAAATGGAAAATTTAGATAAACGCAGGTAGGTGAGCGTAAGGCTTAGGTTTAGTATCTGACCGCATAAGTGTGGTGGGAAGAAGGAGGGGGAGGGGAAAAGTGATTAAATGACATCCTCATGTATTGTAGGGGTGCGAAAACGTGTAATTTTAAAAAAATTAAAGGGTTGATTTTTGAACGCAACACTATATAAGTGGGCCTAATGTCTTGTAGTAGTATATCTATATATATTTCAGATGCACTTAATTTTGCGATAAGCATACTAATTGCTCTCATTAGCTCTGTTTTGGCAGTATAGTTTGCTCGATTCTTTGTGTAATTTTGCATTTTAAAGTTTTACAAGACGTCACTCAGTGTTCATGAAGCCGATGGATCTGTGCCATGTTCTTCTCACGATTCTCCGCCTAGTATTAGTGATGATGAGTGTGTTGGTACAGATAGAAGAGAGCAAGTTTGGAAAAAAAAGTACCACAAAATTAATTTTATATATATACAAAGTGACAATTTGACATTTTACACTCCTTTTAAACCACTGTTAAGGCATAAATCATACTATAATTGGTACCTAGGAGGTAAAATTTAGCGGGGAATCTTTTGGTACTATCAAAACTTACGTATGATCAACAATTTATGAGATAAGAATCAAATACCGAAGAAAAATAAATTGTTGGTTAGAATTAGTTGGGTATTCGAATTCCTCGATGCTTGAAACATGTTAATCCACAATATTAGGTGAGTCATATTAGGATTATTTTTTATAAACTCATGTCTAAAATAGTAAATTATTAAATCTATCGGATTAACATTTCGAATCAGTGACACGGCATTCCATGACCACGGAAGCTAACTTCAGTCATGTAAATAGAATACCATGTACCCATACAGCTCCATATGTCAAATCAGGTTAATACAACAGCCAGCCAATAATAAAACAGAATGTAAAAAATGCATTCAATTTGTAAAATCTGTATTATCACATTAGAAAGAAGCAACATTATTATAAACAATGATTTATCAGTCCCAACGATATGCCCCCAAAAGCTTGTTTCGGGCACAACGTAAGTCTTACAGGCAAAGCGACTCTAACTAATGCGAAAATTCAACAGAACGACAACAAATATCATATTAAATTATGTCTTCCAACATTTGACGACAGACAATCGTTTGATAGTCATTTTCTCGGTACAAACACTAGCAAATAAGAGTTTCGCCAGTACCCCGCCGATATCTCTGGTAAGCTTGACTCGTGGGCCATGATCAAAGTTTCCCGCGCGGGAAACGTTGATAAACTGCTCCTTTGTGAGGAATACTGCCGAATAATATGAACTTCACCAGTGCATAGCTAATATCTGTGGTAAGCTTGACTTGCGGGCCAAGATCGAAGTTTCCCGCGCGGAAAACGTTGATAAACTGCTCCTTTGTGAGGGATACTGCCTAATAATGTAAATTTCACCAGTACATAGCTGATATCTGTGGTAAGCTTGACTCGCGGGCTAAGGTCGAAGTTTCCCGCGCGGGAAACGTTGATCAACTGCTCCTTTGTAAGGGATACTGCCGAATAATATGAGTTTTACTAGTTCATAGCTAATATATGTGGTAAGCTTGACTCGTGGGGCAAGATGTAAGTTTCCCGCGCGGGAAACATTGATAAACTGCTTCGTTGTGAGAGATACTGCCAAATAATATGAATTTTACCAGTGCATAGCTGATATCACTGGTAAGCTCAACTCGTGGAGCAAAGTAGGAGTTTTCTGCGCGGGAAACGTTGATAAGCTGCTTTGTGATAACTCTGTGAGGGATACTGCCAAATAACATGAGTTTCACCGAGGAGCTGATATGTCTGATAATTTTGACTCGTGGGTTAAGATCAAAGTTTCCCGCGTTGGAAACGTTGATAAACTACTTCTTTGTGAAGGATACTGCCTAATAATATGAGTTTCACCAGTGCATAGCTGATATCTCTGGTAAGCTCAACTTGTGGGCCAAGATCGAAGTTTCCCGCGCGGGAAACGTCGATAAACTGCTCCTTTGTGAGGGATACTGCCTAATCATATGAGTTTCACCAGCGCCCAGCTGATATCTGTTGTAAGCTTGACTCGCGGGCCAAGATCGCACTTTCCCGCGCAGGAACTTTTGATAACTGCTCAGTCTGTGAAGACCATGGTAACGTGACTATTTGATGTGCTGAGACGCTGAGGATAAGATGGAGAACGCACGGAGACTGGAACGAGAGCGAAGACGTAATCGAATGTTGGAGTGCATTTTTGAAAGCCGAGAAAACGGCGTAAACAATTATGTGGCAGCCGTCAGATTGTATCAAGTTAGGTTTCCGAACGAGTATTGCCCGACTCGCCAACGTTCATGAAGTAATGTATATTAATATGTACATTTCGTAGTATACATTATTACACTATTTTCCTAAAAACTACATTCTTTTTCAATATTATTTTTCTATACGACCGATTCCTAGTAAGGGCTCTTCTCTGGGCTTTGAGCCGTTGGGAGAGGAATTTGATTTTAACTAATTTATTAGTGCCAAGGGCAGTTCGCCCGAATGGCAAATTACGGCTACAAAAGCTGAAAAGAGTACATAGGCTTAGAAATTACAGAATTAGCCGTACCATTTGAAGGGAGGGGGTAGGGGTAAGTAGGCAATTTTGTTTCGAGAAGATCTTCCAACCCCTTTACGAGGAATATTACTCGGTAATAATGCACATATTTAATAAATTTATTTAACAGAGGCGTTTTTTCAAAAAAACTTTGCCCTTTCCGAAAATTGAAGCCGCGGGATTTCGTATACTAACCCTCAACTTACTCGATGTAACCAACGTGCGCTCTGACACATATAAAAAAAATTTACATGTTGTTTCTGTAAAAATAATAGATGTAAGAACCACTTGCTAACTAGAGTTTGTATTTAATTTTGTGGGTATTTTAATAGGAATCGACGATAATTTTAATTTATTGTTTAATTAATCAACACCTTATATTAATTATTATGCAAGTACGTTTCGGACGTACCAAGAGCATGGCGTGGTAAGCAGGCATAATGCGCCAAGGCAACGGCCTGTTAGAGATGGCTCTGTAAGAGAGGAAGGCGAACGAAATCTCGAGGAGAACCCTGTTCAGAGTGTAAGAGCTCTTGCACGGCGATTGGATAAATATTTTCAATTTTAAAAATTTACTAAATTTATGTATCGATTGTTCTAAAAAAAAATCTCTATTTGCGATTATCAATGCAGCCTATCATTTAATTTCCAATACTCAGGAGGTAATCGGGAGACAGTGAGGCAGATCGCGAAAGAGACGCGGTATCCGTACAAATTTAGAAAGGTTCAAAAACTACAAGACGGCGATGCAGAACGAAGACTGCGCTACGGTAAATGGTTGAGAGGACGGCTCAGAAATGACGCAAATTTAACACGACGAGCATGTTTTACTGATGAATCAACGTTCACGCAAAGAGGAACCCTCAACAGCCAGAATAAAAGAAGTTGGTCCAGGCGAGGAGAGAATCCACGTATGATCCACGAGGTTGATGGCCAACGTTGCTGGAAGGTGAACGTGTGGGCCAAAATAGTAGGCGACAGGATTGTTGGCCCGGTATTTTTTGAAAGGATCCTTGACGGAGCAACATATGCTGGATTTTTATGAAGAGTTTTGCCGCAATTATTACGAGATAATTCAGTACGTCTTCAAAACATGTGGTGGCAGTAAGACGGTGCACCTGCACACAACAGCGCTGCTGCCACTGCATGTCTCCGCCTGTTTTTTGGCCAAAATTGGATAGGTACTCGAGGACCCAGGTTATGGCCACCACGATCACCAAATCTAACACCTCTGGATTATTGGTTATGGGGTGTGTTCAAGGAGATGTGTTACCGAGATCCTCCCACCACGAGAGAAAAGATGACGTTGAGAATCTAATGAGAATGTGCTGCCATCACTCCTCGAGAAATTAGAAACGCTCAGCGATCCATTGTATTACGGTTAGATTGTTTAATTGAAGTTGATGGCTTTAATTTCGAGCAACTTTTATGAATTTTGGCCATAAGTTTTTTTTGTGTAAATACGTTATAAAAAACAGTAATAAAAAAAATTCATTGTTTGTTTGTTTCAAATGTGGAAGGATTAATTTTTTTATCTGCCTAATAAAAAAAATAAAAAAATAAATAATAGAAAAAAAATTGCCCTGCATGCTATTACAGTTGGCACTTTTGTTTTAAACCAACTCACAAGGAAAAAAACCAGTACAGATAATTTGGTTATTATCACGTGTATTAAACTACTGCTGGTCGGTATTTTAGTTTTTTACACTCTTATTTTTGAATAAAGGCGCCCCTTATTTTTTATTAGTTGACGCTTTCAAAGTATACTTATTCGGGTCATTTTGTTTTTAGTGCCTATGCCAAATCAATGCTCGCATATAAAAAAAAAAAACCCAAACTTAATTGGTAAATGATGCATTCAAACCGAACCCACTCCCCAAGAATTATATTTACCTCTACGAGCAATTTGGTGGTTGGCCCTTATTTTAAAACTTCACTAATCTCTAGGAAAATATAAACAAATATAAATAAACACGTTATTAATGATTCCCGCGTATTTAAACATTACTCTAAATAATTTTGACGTTTGGCGAGCTTTCTCCTTCAGCGTCAAAGTTTGCTCGCCAAAAAGTGTACTCTTTCTTCAAAGAAATGTAAAAAAGTTTAAATTTCGTCGTCAACAAACGTAATCTTTGAAGTCAAATTTACAAAATCCAGACAGCTAGGTCCTTAAGCGCCGGTGCTCGCTTGCCGAAGAGCGTACTCTTGTAAAATAAATAAAAATATTTTTGTAAGCTCGTTCTGTTAATGCAAGGACTCACCGAAATTCGACTCTTACAAATAAATTAAAAAGTTAGTCAGCTGGGTCCTTTTCGACCAAAGCTTGCTTGTCTAAGAGCTGCAATTTTAAGTATAAATTATANCTCTATTAATTTCACAATAATAAAAGCTTGAAAATAACTTTTTCTTAATTCAACATTATCAAATTACAACAACGGGTCAATTTTTTCAACAAGTTATTTTGTAATTAGTTTTTTATGTTTTTCCAAGCCGTTACTGGCCTGCATGAACTTTTTCGTATATTTAGGCTTAACATTTATATAACCGAGATAAGAAAGAGGAAGCGCGTGGTTGTCGAGAGGGGCCAACGGGTTCTCGTAACCCTCGAGACGAGCCAGAGGCGGCGCGTGATCGTCGAGATGGGCCGGCGGGTGAAGGTGATCCTCGGGACGAGCCAGAGGAGGCACATGGTCGTAGAGAGGGGCCAACGGGTTCTCGTAACCCTCGAGACGAGTCAGAGGCGGCGCGTGATCGTCGAGACGGGCTGACGGGTGAAGGTGATCCTCGGGACGAGCCAGAGGAGGCGCGTGATCGTTGAGACGGGCCGGCGGGTGTTGGTGATTTCCGAGACGAGCCAGAGGAGGCGCGTGATCTACGGGACTGGCTTGCTGGTGTTGGCAACTGGCTGGTCGAATTAGAGGCACCTGGTCGTCGAAGCGGGTCAGCGAGCGTTAGTGCGATTGTCGAGAAAAGCCTAAAGTTTGCACTTTGTTATTTAAGCATTTTTTTCAATTACACGACTGGCACAATGATCCAAATCTACAACATCTTGTCCATATTTCAGCAATGCGCTTCGCTGGGATATTTTCTAGCTTTTCTAATTTTTCTTCTTCTGATAACTCTTCTTCGTCTAAACTATCGTCCGTATCAGATACTTTTATTTCTGAACTATTACCTGTACTTCCTTGAGGGCCTTCTGTCATACGTGGAGCTGGTATTTTCTCAATGTCTGCACCTTGCTCGACGTCATATCCACTAAAATATGATAGTAAAAATATAAAAATAATAGTAATAATATAAAAAGGCAAAAAAGCACATGAATAACGAAAAAACATAAGAACCACTAAGGGCGTATGCTTCTATGCGAGAAAAATCAATACACATCAAAATAATATAAAAAGATATTTTTATCAGAAGCTGCACACTTACATTGTTTTTTAATCGACGAGTTGCATTCTCTTTCGATTCTTTAGTAGCATCTTTATAATATTTTGTAATGTGTTTCATGACTATTTGCTTGTCTTTCTTGGCAACTGTCAGCAATCGTCTCACAGCTTTAATTTTTTCATTGCTGACAAAGCTCAGCTTTTAAATGCATTTCACCTGATTGGCGGGTATCCGGTGCTCTCCAACGCCATGCAAAATGTTGAAAATTTTTGCTGACGTATGCTGGTTAGGATTTACACGCGATGACAACGGTATAGTTGGCGATACAACACTAAAATATTTTAAAAATCACTATTTAATAAAAAGTACTTTAATATCCATTCAACGTGTAACGTTTTTGGTAGAAAAATTACTATTCGATTCATATGAGCCATCCAACCAGTTATAGCCTACAGACCCTTAAGCCGTGAAGCAAAAACGGTGGCGATGACACTTATGCACTTCTTATATCTAAATTACTTTACAATGTAGTTGATACGTTACTTATACACTATACTCACGCAAAACTCCATGCTAAGGCCAGAATATTTGCATTCGAATGGTCTAATGCTACATCAATAATGTCAGCGTAATGCTGTGTGACGACAGTCTTAAAAGTAGTCAAGGCTAACGCACCCGCGCCTATAACCTGGGCAATTGACTTTTCGTATGCTAGCCACACGACTTGTCTCCCCCTTTCTGTATCACTATTCCAAATATCAATGGATCGACCACACTTAATTAAGTGACGTCGTAGCTTGATTAACTTTCCTGCGTTCCTTCCTGAGCAAAACCCAAGCCAAGTCACCTCAGAACTAAGCATTTCTGACCGAATAACTGACCGCGTATTAGATCAAGAGAGACAAATAAAACTTTCTTACAAAGACAAGAAGGTTTTGATGACAGCACGCTAATTACAAACATGCGAGATCGTATTAAAAGATTGCAAGCAAGGGGGTTAAAGCTCAAGATCGTTTCGCCTTACTGCTTCTCGAGAAATGACAACAGAAAGATGCAACTTCGGGCCGATCCTGTTGCTGATAAAACTTTTTTTTTTAAACAAACGACGATCAACATGACATAACAACATGACATTGTATAAATAAATAAGATAGGTTTAACATCGGCCTGCCCCCGCTGCCAGTAGTACATTGTTTTTGAAAAAACTGACGTAACAGACAGCCGCAAGATACAATGACATTCTACACCAATACAATAGAGAAGCGTGAGAAGTTTAAAATATGCGACGAAACAATAATGGTTGATTGCAAAAAATGTCTATGCGAAATATTTTTCTCGAAAATATTAGATATCGTAAACATGTTATTCTTAATGAATATTGATTGATTGCTCGTCCGTAAATTGTAAAAGTCGAGATTGAAAAAAACCTCACCAAATAAAATACACCTACCGTGTACCATTAAAAGTAAAATGTTATTAAAAATTACCACGCGGGGAACTTTAACCTACAAATTAAGCTTACTAGAGATACCGGCAGGGCACTTGCGAAACTCTTTTTTGTCAGTGTTATTTCTATTAAAATGGTCAGTCGATCAACTTCCGTTTGTCGAATTGTGGCGAAACCCTCGAGTCGAGTTTTAATGAGCTTTTCGAGGTATCACCTGCCAATTTGATAACTTTATGTAACATCTACTGTCACCTTGCAGTGTTTCTCGCAAATAAACAAAAAAAAATTAGTTATCTTAAATTCCCGCACGGGAAACATTGACATCGGCTCGGTAGCTGCTGGTCGAAAAGTTTTGGCATTTCACCTCAAATCAAGCTTTTACGATTGATAATACTAGCAGCCGTTCTAATCGATTTCCACATCAACTAGTCATGTTACCATGGTCTTCACAGACTAAGCAGTTATCAATGTTTCCTGTGCGGGAAACTTCGATGGCCACGAGTCAAGCTTACCACAGATATCAGCTATGCACTGGTGAAACTTAAATGATTAGGCAGTATCCCTCACAAAGGAGCAGTTTATCGACGTTTCCCGCGCAGGAAACTTCGATCTTGGCCCACAAGTTGAGCTTACCAGAGATATCAGCTATGCACTGGTGAAACTCATATTACTCGGCAGTATCCCTCACAAAGGAGCAGTTTATCAACGTTCCCCGCGCGGGAAACTTCGATCTTGGCCCACGAGTCAAGCTTACTAAAGATATTATCCATGCACTGGTGAAACTCATATTATTAGGCAGTATCCTTCACAAAGAAACAGTTTATCAACGTTTCCCACACGGGAAACTTCGATCTTGGCCCACGAGTCAAGCTTACCATAGATATCGGCGGGGTACTGGTGAAACTCTTATTTGCCAGTGTTTGTACCGAGAAAATGACTACCAAACGATTGTCTGTCGTGAAATGTTGGAAGACGTAATTTAATAAGATATTTATTGTCGTTCTGTTGAATTTCGGCATTAGTTAGAGTCACTTTGCCTATAGGACTTACGTGGTGCCCGAAACAAGCTTTTGGGGGCATATCGTTGGGACTGATAAAGCATTGTTTATAATAATGTTGCTTCTTTCGAATGCGATAATACAGATTTTACAAATTGAATGCATTTTTTACATTCTGTTTTATCATTTGCTGGCTGTTGTATCAACCTGATTTGACTTATGGAGCTGTATGGGTACATGGTATTCCATTTACATGACTCAAGTTAGCTTCCGTGGTCATGGAATGCCGTGTCACTGATTCGAAATGTTAATCTGATAGATTCAATAATTAACTATTTTAGGCATGAGTTTATAAAAAATAATCCTAATATGACTCACCTAATATTGTGGATTAACATGTTTCAAGCATCGAGGAATTCGAATACCCAACTAATTCTAACCAAAAATTTATTTTTCTTGGGTATTTGATTCTTATCTTATAAATTGTTGATCATACATAAGTTTTGATGGTACCAAAAGATTTCCCGCTAAATTTTACCTACTAGGTGCCAATCATAGTATGATTTATGCCTCAACACAGGTTAAAAAGGGGTGTAACATGTCAAGTTGTCACTTTGGTACTGATAATGTATATAGTATGGGTACCTTATACTGTCAGCAACTCTACTGTAGGTACTTATAGGGTCCGAGTTTATTGTCTTTTCCGAGCGAGCGAGGCACGCGCGATTCTGAGTTCGGTACTGTATACTGTTAGCAACTTTACTGTGGGTATTTAAAGGGTCTGAGATTTTTTTTTTGCGATCAAGCGTAGCGAGCGAGGCACGCACAATTTTAAGTTAGATGATGTGATATCATTCAACTTGATCTAAAAAACATTTCTATAAGCTTAAATAATAATCTTATTTCATCTCACTTTTTCATTTGTATTTTCGTTTCTACTTACATACTCCTACATAGTAATATTTTACATGATATTAGGGTCTATTACACAATGTTTCGTTTAAAAATTAAGAACTTAATTTTCAAAAAATTACACATTTCCGCACCCGTACAATACAGAAGAATGTCATTTAACCACTTTCTCCCTCTCCCCCTCCTCCCCTCTCCGCAATCGTGCGGCCAGATACTAAAACATAACCGAGCGTAACAACCTTATGATCAAATTATATCTGGCAGACAATAGATGATTGGAGTGGCTCTTGTGGTGGCATTTATTACTTGCAGTTAGTCATCGTAGTAACACAATATCCAGGGATGAGTGGAATTATGTACACGTGAATAAATGCATCTACCTAATCTCTCAGCCAAGAAGTTGCTGACGATGAATGCCTCCATAGCGATGATCTGAAAAATAAATAATTGTATGGGTAGCTGCCTGCACTGTATGGTAAATGGGCTATCGTGTTGGGCCATTTCTGACCGTTGGGAGATGAAATGATAGTATAAGAAACAGGAATGTATACACAATTTCGTGGATTTATAAGATTGCATGAACTGTTGATAGGATGGAGTAAAATTGGCTGATGAAAAAGTTATCTGCAACAGGGAAGAAGAAAGAAAAAATGAAAATCGATTAAGACCGATTCATTATGCCTAGATACGTAAGGTAGAAATAACATTGACAATAAACGAAAACGCTGGCTTTTTTCGCCTCAATCCAGATTCTCTGCAAAAATCGATGCATAACAATATCCCAAGTTTGCTTAATAATAAACCCTTTACTTAATTTTTTTATCAATAAAAAATTGAAAAATTCGATGTCTTCAGTTTTTTCGTAGTATCTCCTCTCCGATGTGTACTGTCAATGTAACATTTTTTGAAAATTTAATAATATTTAAAATAAGATGTGTTGTAATATTTTATGAGCTGTTAATTCCTTACAAACAGCGTTCAAAGTTGATATTTAGGGTGTTTTTTCAACAAATAATAACTAAAAAAAAAATGATCCACAAGCTTAAAATTTCCAGTAAACCATTTCTATCACATATGTAAATAAATGTACTAAATTTTCAGACGATAGTTTCTTAACTTTTGAGTTTTCAGCGATCAAACGATTTTTTGAAGCTTAATTGCATAATGTATGAAAGATTCTGTGATCTTACAATTTACATCCTTATTCGCTCCGAGCCGATGCAGAGGTTGCGCCCCCTCTAGCCAAAATCAGGCAAAATTTCTTGCATGTAAACAAACGGTTTAGAACATATATACATACGTACAGCTGCTTGTGATTGGCACTTGGCAAGCTAGAGAGAGAACGACGATCCTCTCCTGCTGTCTTATTCAGCCAATCACAAGCAGCTATACGCATGTATATATGTTCTAAACCGTTTGTTTACATGCAAGAAATTTTGCCTGATTTTGGCTAGAGGGGGCGCAACCTCTGTATCGGCTCGGAGCGAATAGTCTCAGATATTCAAATGAAACATCCCGTTGGAATTAAAAAAAAAAATTAATTACAACTAATTCCATAACAATTTGTTTGGCAATCATAATTTTCTACAGACGTTTAACTTAGTTGATTTTCACTTAATAATCAGCTATTTTCACCAATTACATATCAGGTGATAATCATGAGAAAATCGGGTTAATATTAGCTGATTATCATTTGACGCTTAGCTACCAGATAGAGTTGAAAAAGGTGTCGAGGCTCAAGTTGTAGATATTGTAATGAGGTATGGAGTGAAGAGGAAAGTTAGAGTTGTAAATGAGATGGTGCATCTAGGACGGATTTTGGTTTGTCGAAATCGTTTAAAGGGATTTGAAAATAAGTAGTGTAGAGATAAGCTTCAGAATCAATATAAAAGCTAATTTTAGCCAAGTAACAGAGACATAAAAATTTAATTCAACATCTAACAGACGGTAGCTTAGATTCAGGCAGTAGAATATTTGTTGGAGTGGTCATTCTATACCTTAGCGCGTATCTTATAGGTGAGTATTGAATTTTTTCTATCTTACTTCTTGAATTGCTATTTACCGGATAATAGGTGAAAGAGGCATAGTCCACGATAAAACAAATAAAACATTTACAAAAATTCAGGAGAGTTTCTGGGTTGTAACCAGTAATGGCAGACAGGACGGCATTCCCCTTAAAGCAGAGTTCAGTGCTCTAGAGACTCGCGAGCTGTAGGCTGGCGCAAATAGAGTACCTACAGTTCGAAAGAGACTCTACGCCAGTTCCTCTACTAGACCAGGAAAAGGAGTCAGCTAAGTAGGTATTTAAAAAAAATACCTAACTCAATATTTTGACGTATTTTAGTTCCTCTCTATACTATTCCTCTCTATACATAACAATAATCTACCTAAAATGCAACAGCTGAATCTGTGCCGTTTTTTTTTTTTATTAGCTGTCAAAGTTGCTAAAACCTAGTTTTTTGATATTATCAAGTTTTCTTTGGCTTTTTACATAGAAATGTGTAGGATAAAAGTTATCGATATCAAAAATAAATACAAAATGAGATTCGGTGGGTTTAAATTAGATATCTCGTTTTTTTACAAAATGCAAAAAACTGCTGAAAATCGCTGTTTTTTAAATAATTTTTTAACTTAACAATTACAATTGTAGCCTTACTAGTGTAGTATAAAAGAGCTATTTATTTATGAAAAAGACACTTTTTTGCAACCTAATTATTACAGCTTCGTATCATGTTGTACTCAGGCTCATTCTCTTTCTCTGACTTTCAATCTGACATTATGACTAGTCCTTTTTCTTAAGGGACCATAAAAAATGCTTAGTTGAAAAATGAAATAACATTACCAATCGAAATGCTATCGCTTTAAGAATTTTTCCATGAGAGAGGCACGATTTTTCTCTCTAAAATTATTTTTTTAAAGTTTTCTAGGACCAATAGAAGTCGAAACATTTTTTTTCCTTATAAAAATTGATGACGCTTTATTTTGTAACCTACGATAGCTCGAATTTTCAGAAGTTACGATTTGATAGTTGAATTTTTATTTAGAAATGACGCATATCAATTCAATGTGCTTCATCGTTAAAAAACCTATGTTAATATCTATAATAGTTCTGTCAGTAAAGTAAAAATAACCGGCATCAAGTGCTGTGAGATATGAGCGTGGGCGGGTCAAATCGTGTGTGCTCGAAAAAATATTCATAACTCGGGTTCTTAAAGTCACACAAATATTTATAACCAATTAATTTGGGGTAGCTCAACAAAAAAAAAGCGAACTCTTGCATTAGATTTGCAATAAAAATTTTTTTTGGATAATTAAAATAACAAAAACCTATGTTATTTACTTTCACCCTTGATTTTACACTACTATTGCGGTTATTTGCATTGCTAATGTTTTTTTTGTACCTGCGGCCGTAAAGTGGTGAATCACACAAACGTGATTAAACGTTCCACCAGAGGTACGAAAAATAGTATACGCACCACGTTCGGAGGTTTAGAAATGTTCTTGATTTCACGTTAACCGCCCTCGGCTTCGCCTTGGGTGTTTACTCACGTGAAATCTGCGACATTCTTAACCTCGCTCACTAGGTGCGTAATATACTATTATATTGTTGCGTGCATGCCATGCATCAGCATTTAATAAACATAAAACTTGTAAGGGACGTGATTATGTATAGATATATTTATTATACAATAAGGTTTACTATTATAATAGAGTTCTCTTACGTGACGTCATATATTTATGTATATAAGTATTATTGGATTCACGTTTAAGAGGGATAGGAGACAAGGGGGACTCGTAGGTACGAAATTGAGTTCGTATTGCCCCCAGGGGTCGGTAGGTAGTTTACCCTGGTAACATACCACGTTTTATACAGGTAATCTACTGGTAGATAGTTTTACTATAACTGCAGTGATACTTACCGAACGTCAAGCGTGACGTCCAAATCAGTACTCAAATCACAAGAACCTTCAACCAAGTAACCCTGCTGCTCCTTAATTAACAACATAAGCGCCTATAACCAAGTGACCCCGGGCGTTTACTGGCCAATTCATTAATAATTAAAATGAGTAATGACACAAATGCCTATAAGCATGTTACACGGGGCACTTAGTGTCTACTTTGTTAATTAAACGAACATAGATTAATAACACGAAACCATATCATCACATGACCCGGAGCGTTTAATGGCTACTTCATTATTTATAAAAATAAATAATCAATAACATAATCACTTATCACCATCTGACCAGGGACATAAAAAAAATCCATACGTATGATATATATATAGATGTAACTTTACATGGATGTGGCGTTTTGGAACAAAATCCATATCGATCCATATGGTTTTTTTTTATTGGATAGCCGCTTTATTTTTAATCAAGTAAATAATTGATAATATAAGCGCTAATCATCAGATGACCTGGTGCATTTACAAGAAACTTTATTATTAATAAAAAAAAATTAATAAAAAAATTGAATGTGTTTCACCAGGTGACCCAGGGTGTTTAATAGCCACTTTATTATTAATAAAAATAAATAACTGATAACATGATCACGTATTACTAAATGACCCAGGGTATTTACTGGCCACTTTATTATTAATAAAATAAATAATTAATAACATAATCAACTACAACCAGGCTACTCAAGGTGTTTAGCGGCTACTTTATGATACATTTAATACATATGACTCGAGTCATCTTAAGATCTTAACATAATATCACCTGGTGACACGAGGCACTTAACCACTTAGGGGCCGCTAATGTTAATAATAATCATTTTTTAAATCCATAAAAAAGTGGCTACAACGCACCCTGGGTTAACCACGGTGATACGAGCTTATAAGAAATATAGTCACGAATCACCGGTTTATATGATTGCTTATTTATTTGAATCATAATAATATGGCCAGTCAACGTCCTGGATCATCTGGTGATGTGAGCTTGCGTTATTATTCATGATCGTTATATTAACAAGGTGGCCACTAAACGTCTGAGGTTACCTAGTTATAGGCGTTTATCTTATTAATTAATTATTCAATCAATAATAAATTGACCAGTGCAGGCCCCCGGTTCAGCTGGTGATAAGTGCTTATTTTATTAATTACTTATTTAATTATTAACAAATTGTCCACTAAGTGCCCCGTGTTACACGGGTACAGGCACTTATGTTATTAATTATTTATTTTTATTAATATTAGAGTGGTCAGTAAATACCTCAAATCCCCTGGTGACAGGCGCTTATGTTATTTAATACTTATTTTATCAATAATAAATTGGCCTGTTAATGTCCCTCATGTCAATTGATGATGGATGCTAACGTTATGAATTTTTTTTTTATTAATTATAAAATGGCTAGTAAACGTCCTCGGTCATCTAGAGATAGGTACTTATGTTATAAATTATCCATTTAATCAAGAACAAAGTGGGGACTAAGTGCCCCGAGTTACCTGGTTCTGGTTATTGGTGCTTACATTATAAATTATTTATTTTTATTAATAATAAGGTCGTCAGTAAACGTCCTGAGTCACCTGGTTAAAGGCACTTATGTTATTAATTCAGAAAATGCAGTTTTCTTTTTTTTAATTTATTTTTTTTTAATGCAGTGTTATTTGGTTAAAGGCACTTGTGATTTCAGACCTGATTTGAATATCGCGCTTTATGTTTGATACTTTTGTTTATGGTTTAGTATCATATAAATTTCCTTCTGTTAGAGGTTATGATGTGCTAACCGGTGAAATTATTATAAACAGCTCCATACAACGCTATATAGTGCTGTAAGAACTAAAACCTAATAATTTAAGTAATTGTGATAAAAAAGAATCAATAAAGAATTAACTTATTATTCCTTGGGTGTTAGGTCATAGGGTTTTGAGTTCTGAAATCTTATAGGCGATCAGATTATTGGGTTTAATAGTTTTTATTCAATTAATTTCGATGGTTTTGAATTTCGACGGGGTTATCAAGTGCTGGCTCTGGGTCACGGTGCAAAATAAGACAGGTGGTACGAAGTACCACCTCTATGCTTTGTGCGGTCTGTCGCAATTTTGTAGTAGTACCAAGTTTTCCACCAGGTGGATTAGTGTCAAAAAGGTAGTATATATACATGCATATTGAAATGGTTACATATATATACACATATATATACATGAATACATTCTACATACATATACTACCTTTTCGACACTGATTCATCTGGTGGAAAACTTGGTACTGCTACAAAATTGTAACTCGGCAGAGGTGGTACTTCGTACCATCTGTATTATCTTAGACCGTGCTCTGGGTGTAATTCGCAATCGCCACCAGCAGTTACATGTGTGAGACGTGACAACGTTGCTTGATTGGGGGGCGTTACTGTCGATTTACTGCACGCAATCCCGCCAGTAGTAAAGCAGAATATATTTTCGAGTAGCTTAATTTTTAGGATATTTTGATCTGCGTGTTTGTTTACGTTAGCACAATACGACAAAATAGGACGAAGTTCCACGTCGTCTCCTTTTTTTACTGCTGGCGGGATTGCGGATCACATCACCAGTAAATCGACAGTAGCGCTCCGAATCAAGCAACGTTGTCACATCTCACATATGTAACTGCCGGTGGCGATTGCGGATTACACCCTGTATAGCTTCTACAGTTGATTAGATTTATGACACAAATGACATGTTTTTTACGTTTCCAACAATTCCTGACACGTATGTATCAGAAACCTCAATTTCATGTCATTTGCCTGGCTCCAGGAACTCCGCGAATGACTTTCGAATTGGGACATGAAAAAAATATCCAAAATTGCGGAATCGTTAGCAACGTTTGCAATCACTTTGCAAAAAATTGTCGGATCTTCCGGTTGTCTATAAAAAAATAAAAACTAAATGGTCCAGCGAGAGTCCGAATAAGTACGTTGTCTGGCTCAAATACTCCATATACGGCTATGAAACTTACTTTAATCGTTTGCAATTTAATTGTCGATGATGATTATCTATTGCATTATTGTAAAACTAATAGAAAAACAATGTGAAATAATTATTTCAGTCATTGCGAATGAAGTCTTCTCTGCAGCTATATATATAGCTATAGCGCTCTCGAGAGCAGACAGCTACCAAACTGGCGGAAAATTCAAATATGTCGCACCCAACACGTACTACGAGATATTTCAGTGGGAGTTTGTAGAAACGTAGTCAGATTCTTAATGCCCCTCTCACTCTTTACACAAAGAACACAAGAGAGAAGTCACTGGTGAATGGAGAAAACTAGGAGACTGTAGTAGTCTCTTCGTCGCCCGTTTAGCCAGAGTGGCGTATAAAGTGAATAGGCAATATAAAAAATATCAATCAAATATATGAGTATAATTTCGCTATTTATTGCGACATATGAAATTACAACAGCGCTTTGAAGAGCAGAGATTCCTAGTCAAAGCACCGGACTCGTTGCTGATGGCAAAAGTCATTATCATGGACTGGCATGGGCTTTTTATACCCTCTTTAGAAGCGGCGCACAGTAGGGTATTTTTTTTTTTTTTTTCAAAATCAAATATCTGAAGAACGGATTAAGATAGAATGATAATTTTTGTTAAAGCATACTCGTAAATTGATGTGTCATGCGAGAAAAACATTTATAAGAACATTTTTTTCTCTAACCTCCAAATTTTACAAAAAAACACGATTTTTTTCAGAAAAACGTACAAAACTGTTTTAAATGTAACCAACTTCTCACTTCAGTCTTGCATAAAGCTGTTTGATATGAAACCATAGGATGTAAGTGCCTATATTATCTAAATATGACTATCTTTAAATGTTCAACATAACCTCAAAACAGCAAAGAGCGATATATTTCGGTTTTTTTTTCAAAATCAAATATCTGAAGAACGGATTAAGATAGAATGATAATTTTTGTTGGAGCTTACTCGTAAGTTGATGTGGAATACGAGAAAAACATTTATAAAAGAAATTTTTTTTTCTTACCTCTAAATTTTACAAAAAAACACAATTTTTTTCAGAAAAACGTATACAATAACTTTTGTCCTTAGTTCCTTCAATTCTTACGAAGTTACAATCTTTCTCAACTGATGTAACTATGTATACAAGTATAATCATATGGGTTTGAAATTAAATTAAACGCTATTAGTGTGGTGTCAGTTTAGGTATATGGTTCAAAACTTTTTCTAACTTATATTTTTATATACACGTTTTATTAAAGTACTAAATAAACGTAATATTA